>JARHVA010010451.1:0-169587 GCA_037957365.1 Torreya grandis | reverse complement strand
TCTTGGAATAACTCTAAAGACTAAATTTTTCTCCTCAAGCTCTCACTAGGCTTATTTTCCTTATAACCCTAAAAACCTATAAACCTCTTTATGTAGAATAATATAAAAAGGATAATGAAAAAATAAAGGCATATTATATGACCTAGTATGGAATTACAACTTCATATCAAATTTCATATTTTGAATTTGAGTGGAAGTCCATTTTTTCTGCCTTTATTCCAAGTGCATTCATATGCATAAGTGTCTTGAAACTCTTCATTTCCCATGCCTAACTTGGTCCAAGTGTCCCAAAACTCAAGTTCATATTTTAAAAGTCAATATTTCTCCATGGATGGTACTAAAATATCTTATTAGACTTTAATTAATCCATTTTTGTTCCTGGAATAACTCTAAAGACTAAATTTTTCTCCTCAAGCTCTCACTAGGCTTATTTTCCTTATAGCCCTAAAAACCTATAAACCTCTTTATGTAGAATAATATAAAAATTATAATGAAAAAATAAAGGCATATTATATGACCTAGTATGGCATTACGGATTCATGTCAAATTTCATATTCTGAATCTGAGTGGAAGTCCATTTTTTCTGCCTTTATCTCTCTTCAATTAGTCCTCCTTACTTAGAACCCTATTTTATTGCTCCAGACCTTTCTCACACATTTTAAATCACCAAAAATCATTTTATTAAATTTAAATATGATAAAATAAACCTAAATTTCATATTTTAGGTCTTGAGACCCTATGGAAGTGTGAGAACCATGAAATGACCTTGCCACCTAGTCTCATTTAGGTCTATTTGAGACTACATTGGAAAATGAGCCTTGTTTGAACACCTAAAAAATATCCTATGAATTTTTTTGGGATTAAATATGTATAATACATCCAAAATGGTCCCATATAATTATTTTCAAGTTTCCCTTTGCTGAAAACCCCTAAAAACACCAAAAAACATTCAAAATAGGGGTTTTATTATAGTTTTTACAACTACAAGTACAAAAAAACTACATGTGGAGAACATAATTTAAGTAATAAACAACATAAAATATGTTTAAATAGATAAATATGTCATTAAATGTTATTTATAGGTCTATTTGTCCTGACTGGTCACTATCAGGGTTTTAGGAGGGTTTTAAGAACGTTTCATTCTTAAAGATTGTACATAAATAAAAAATATTATTTATCTATCATAATTCCACAATATTATCATTATGGGACAAATAAATCAACTAAAATCACCATTGGGTCCAATTCAAATCATCATGAAAGTTATGAGTGTGAGAAGGTATCCCTCAAGTTGTAAATAAGCCATTTGAGAGGGGTTAACGGTCTTCATCTTTATTCATGCAGGAAATAGACCAAAAAAATAAAATTATATCTAAATATTTTTATGTGTATATAATTATACTTCCTTATAAAACCACTCTTCTCTATGTATAGTGTCAAAGCTACAACAAGAGGGAGAAAACCTACCTTGAAATGTAGTCTTGCATGAGGGGAGTTTGAACAAGGGTTTAAGAGGTAAAACTAAAATTTATTGAGTTATTTATGGTCATGGATGATCATAAAGGATATAAAATATTTTTATGAGCTTATAAAAACATTAATACTATCATACCACCCTCACCAACCTTCCTTCCTCATGACTATTCTTAGGTCTGCTTGCATGTGTCTTGGGCATGTTTGGCCTAGAATAAGAGTCATCAAAATTCCATATTATGTCATTGGGTATGAATTTTATATTAATAAAATATTATCATCATGAAATATATTAAATAGGTATACCTTCCCTATACCTTATATTTTCATGTTAGGCAAAAATATCTCACTCAACCAGGCAAGCAGGCTTGTGTGTGTCTTATGCTTCATTAGGTCTAGAATAGAGTTTTGATTATGTATACCCTTATAATTAAGTATGAGATTTATATGAGATATTTATTTCAATATGGAAAATTAAAAAATTGCCTTTATTTATATTATACCTATTCAAAATCCTCACCCTTTCCTCAAATCAAGTAAAAGGTCATGAAGAACAGGTAGACCTATAGGTTGCTACGTGATTGTGTGAAAAGGGTTTTTAAGTTAAATTTGACCAAATTCATCATGTTATCTCTTAAAATTTAATTTTTACTTAACATTAACATATTAAACATTTTGTATATCTAAGGTAACCTCAATGTTCTCTTCATGTACTTGGTTCTATACTCAGGCTTAGAACCAGCCTCCCTCATTATAGCCTATAGGTGCCTTTAGGGTATTTTGACTGAATTTTGTGTTTAGGACTCCAAATTCATAATTTAACCCTATTATTGAATCTTGGAATTATATTGATAATCAAATTTAGGTTCATAAAAAATTTCAAACACCTGTACCTCTCTCTTTCACTAGAAAATAGACTGGTCCTTCAAGTAGGCTTATAGAGTACCTTTAGGGTAGTTTGAGTGCTAGGTTTGAAATCTAAACTCCCCATTGTCATGGTGATTGAAGGAATATAAATCAAATTATTCAATTTAATTATATATCAAAGTATTCAAACTCATTTTATGACATTTTCAAACCACTTCTCACTTGCTCATTCTGTACACAATACTGTAGGTGGTCTTCTAGGATTGTCAACTCAGTCTCATGATCATCCCTGACTTACAAGTGGCCTAGTTGCTCTTAAATGGTTTGTATTATATCTTAATATATCTATAATTTATGGAATCACCCTTGTGTTTTTTATATTTTGGAAAATAATAAGCCTAAGTCTATAATGAGGACATACAGGCTTAGGGTCTGTAGGTCTCTTTTGCTTTCATAGGCTTTTAAAAGAGCTTGGTGAATCCTTACAATATTTAAACATATTACCATTTTCAATCTTTTCTAATTAAGTTTTCACTATTTCAATGGATTATAGGCCTTCTAAAAATGCTTCATATCATCTTCAACTCACCCTATAGTCTATATAGACCTATAGGTATAGTCACACAATATAAAGGGTCTCTGTGTTGTCTTAGACATCTAGTAAATTTTTATCACTTGATGATGGTAGTGGGGAAATAAAGGCCATATGAAGGTATGGATATATGTATCAAGTATCCCCATAGCTCTGATAATCTTCAACCTACTTGTACATTATGTATAGGCCTTATATTGAAGAAATAATTATGACTCTCATTGGAAGGTGCAATTGGAATATTATCTTCATCTTCCCATACTTCCAGTAGTGCAATGTTATATTATAATCTTACACTATGATATATCACTGATATTTGAGCCAATTTTGGCAATCAAACATGTAGTGGACTGCATAACATAAACCATGTGCCCAAAGAGCATCACACTTGAATAATATGGACAAGAATAACATCTTATAAAAATAACACATGAACTATATGAATTTTAGGGATCTTCTATGAGTGATGAAGCATTTGTAACCTTTTAAAATAATAAATATCTTAGATAAAAAAAACTTGTAGTAGGATTGATTGAAGCATCTTGTTCATCAAGACACTTTTCCTCTAAGTGAAGCACTTCATGGAGATGATTTAGCTGATGAAATTACCATGGAAAAGATCTCCTTGACTTCTAAAAACATCCATAAAAACCATTCTTCTCCATTAAATTATGGAGTGGAAAAATAAATGCAAGAACATACCCTACTTAGATGGATAGGACATAGTGACCTACTACCACTCTTAGAAATTATTCATAAATAAGGGACCATGAATATGAAAAAAATGCAAGTAATTTCAAGATTACTAGGACCCTAAAAAATTACCAAACTTTTAGCTCTTAACTATCTCTCTCCACCCATACTATTCACTTCAATTTTGCCTTTTTTAGCTTGTGAAGGTAATGATGAAAGAAAGAGAATTCTTGAAGCAATTGTTTAAATTTAAACTTGGTCCAAATATTTAAAATGATTTACGAGAACCCAAGGGCCACTAAAACTATTTTCAACTGAAATATGATCTTGTAAATCTATACAAGTTCCTAAAAGTGCTTGTAAAGTGTCATTTTAGTTATTTTAGGCATTGAAATATAGATGTTGTTAGTATCTGACCATACCTAAACATTATTTGAGCTATTTATGACATTAGGTACATTTATATTCTTCTTGAAATGTTTTATTCTTAGAATGATACTTGCAACTCCTCCAAATAGGCCAAAAGGTGGCCAAATTTTCATTTTTTCATATAAGAGCCAAATAAAAGGTTAGTACATGATATTATGATTAATGACACCTCAATACCATTTTATATTGAAATTAAACCATACCAAACCTTTGACCATGTTTGAAAATTTCAAGACACTGAAATTGACCCCTAAGACTAGACAAGTGAACATAAGACCAAACTTTAGATAATGCTAGTGTAGTCATATAAAAAGTCCAAATTGGTAATTTGAGTGTGGTTTGTGATACCCTATCCATAAATCCTTTTTTCATGCTCTTTTTACCCTTATAGACACACCCTAAGGTGTCCCATTTTTGGCACTCCTATATATTTTCACTTTGAGCCCAAATGCTCATTTTCATTCGATATCTATCCTTCATTATGTTAGCCTAGCACGAATAAATCTAACACATGACCAATTTTCCACTATAAAATCCCATCCAAAGCTCATTTATAGAGGGAGGTGATAAATATTACAAATAAATCAAGAATACAAACAAATCACTAAGGAAAACTTCCCTATTCCATGCATATAATCACCTAATACAACTGCAAACACACTCAAACCCTCATACCAATCCCTACCCACCTTAAGCACTTTAAATTTGGAATATTTGCATTTGCATCACACTATTACACAAAGCAAATTAGGTGGGAGAACCACATATGGATTGATCCCTCTTCAGAGTATTGGTATGTAAGTAGCATGCCCACACAAAGGGTGTGGATTACACATTCAGTGCATCTTACACACTAACCCCACATTTCTCAAGTGATTTAAAGATTGTTTTATCAAGTATGATAGAGGGTTAGGTTTTAGAGATTAAAAAAAAAATACATTTATTTACATCATGAATCAACACTCAATATTTTATAGGTAGTCTTACACAAGAACAATGCAATAACCTAGAACTTTTTAGGTCTCTGTGACCAATTTGGACAATAATGACATGAGTGGATTACAGCTCCAAACCCTGAAGTGTCATATTTTCAATGTTCCTATCCTTTCATTGAATGAAAGATAGATTCAAATTTATGTCATTGTTCTAATCTTTCATATCCAGTTTCAACCTCTATCTCAGCCATCTCAATCCAGTTTCAAGCTAAGTTATATTTCTCCTCATTTATTGCTATTTGTAGAAAGGTGAAAAAGATAGATAAATTATATAAATTAGGACTACATTTATTGTAATATTCTTTACTAATTTATTAATCTAGACCCTTAAATAAAATAGGACTAAAAATACATTATTCCCAAAACATTTAAATCTTTTGGTGAGCCATGTGCACAAAAACCCTAGAAACCCTAGGAAAAATTCCTTGCTTATTTTTCCAATATTTTTCTAATTTTTTATGCATATATAAATCAAAATTTCTATTTAACCCTAGTTGCACTATACTAGGACATATTGATTTTTGAGATATCACCTTACACATAAATCAAATTTCATAGAAAATAAAAAATGGATCTTACTTATTTCACAACATTTCTTGAAAATAATGAGTCCATACTCGGTCTTATCATGTATATGAATGATGAAGTTTACTATATGTTAATGCAAAGCTTCATTCTTTCCCTTTCATGCTTACTTTTAATAATATGGGATGATATTAATAAATTTATTGCTAAACATGTTAAGATCCCTTTTCATCAAAGCAATGTTTACTTTTATTTAATAAAAGATTTTATTACATACTTTCTCTCTCTCATGTGAAATAATTTTCAAGTCTATCTCCCTAAACATATTATAAATTTCATATCACAAATTAAATTTTTTTATACATTAGTGCAAAATTACATGCTTTTTATGCCTTGCTTGCTATCTCTCATATGGAATGTTATTTATAATCATATTGCTATACAACTTATAAATCCAATTACATTTATTTCATTCCATAGACATGGTTTCTACCTAGATGCATATAACTCTTTGGCTAATTTTGAATATCTCCCTATCACTACTAAATACAAAAAAACACTAATGATTATATATATTCCTCCTTCCTTAAAACATGGTACATCTAGATCTTATCCTGTACCTACTACCATCTCTATGCCTATAGTAGATCATGCAGTACATGCTATCACCCAAGTTTATGAAGATAGGTAGGTTGATTACACCCATGACTATAGATTTATTACTTAGGTTATCACTCTTTCTGATATAGTTTTAGTTCTTGAGCTCCTTCAATTATCAAATATTTACAAAGATGTGTTGTATGTAGCCCTATCTAATACTATAATTCCTATTTTTGTTGAACAAACTTATGTCACCTCTATCCTCAACACAATGCAATGGACTGAAGAGCATATTTCCTTTGAGAAAGAGGATTTACTCCCATACCACATCATCAAACAACATATACCTCTATATATTTAAATAATAATTAATGATGTTGGGGTAAAAAGAGTGTTAGTTAATAAAAGTTTAGGACTCAACATTTGAGAATTTCCTTTTTTAAATGTCTTAATATACAACCTTAAGATCTAGACCATTCTGACATGAACATCAGAGGTTTTGACAACATTCCATGGAAATTCATGGGTTAAATAACACTCAATATTACTTTGGGACCTAAGACATTAAAAAATACTTTCCAAGTCATGCCATATGACCTCAATTATAATTTATTACTTGGTCAGCCTTAGATTCATGATATGCATGCAATACCTTCCACACTCTATGTTTGTCTAAAATTTAGTCACAAAAGCTACATCTACATGTGCCCAATAGACAATGAACCTTTTAAATACTTATAGGTTGTCAAATCTCCATAGAATTACATTCCACACTTTAATCTCAATAATATACCTACACAACTCGCTACTCATAGTGTACCTTTAGACCATGTAGCACATCAAAAGATTCTAAGTTATGTAATAACATATATATACCAAATCACCAATTTACTTCCCCCTTTTCACTTAAATGTAATAATAAGATAAGATATCATGGAAAATGTCTAGGAAAGCATGAATAAATAATCATCAATCATATTGAGGCATCCACGCAACATGGAAATCAAGGACTGGGATATCAACTTACCCTTCTTCATGATAAACCTTCTTCCACTAATTCAAAGCATATAAAGTTTTATCCACCCATTAAAACTATAGACCATATAGTTAATCATACTTATACATTATCATTGGTCTATCCTGATCTCATTGATGATATAACTTCACTAGATATGTTCACATTAGATGATTTCTCTAATGATGAATCCCTCCTATAGTTTCTCAGAGCATATGAAGACCTCCTATCTTGATATCATAAAAATAGATTTAATTATCACACAAATGCCCATGCTTACTTTAGATAAAATTCAAATTCTCTCCAAGACATACCAGTTGATTCAAATGATACTATTTTGACAACTCCATACATGCTAGATCATTCCACATTACTTAACTAGGAAACAATTGATTTCAATTTTAGAATCGATCAGGATCCCTACATTGTCTTGTTAGCCGCTACCATACAAAAGGAAGAGGATACATATATTCATCAAAATTTAATAGATTACATACAAATATTTACTTGGTCTTACTTAGATATGCCAAGAATTGATACATCTGTAGTAGTCCATCAGATTCCTTTATACCCTGATGCTAAACTAATTAAGTAAAAGATTCATAAAGTGCATCCTCAGGTGGCTCTCTTGTTAAAAGATGAGATTCAACACCTCTTAGATACTGGCTTCATTTGAATAGTAGCACACCTTGAATGGATTTCCAATATATTCCCCATGGTAAAACCTAATGAAAAATTTGATGTTATTCTGATTCCTGATATTTAAATAAAATATGCCCAAAATATGATTTCCCCTTGCCTAATATTGACATGATCGTAGATTCCACAATCGGGTATGAAATGCTATCATTCATCGATGGATTTATAGGATACAACCAAATTAGAATCATTGAAGAATATCAAGAAAAAACATCTTTTACAACACCTTGGGGTACATTTTGGTACATTGTCATGACTTTTGGATTAAAAAATGATGAAACCACATATCAACATACTATGACACATATCTTTCATAATTTGATTCACCACATCATTGAGGATTATGTTGATGATATATTAGCTAAATCCAAATAATGACAACATCATGCCATTGATTTACAAAAGATTTTTCAATGACTCAAGTAATATAATGTCTGATTAAACCCAAAGAAATGTGTGCATGGAGTTACATCAGACCAAATCTTAGGTTTCATTATATCTCAGCATGGCATATAGGTTGACCCTAAGAAATTCAAATCAATTATTGACATGCCACCTCCTATGAACTTAAAACAACTTCAATCCTTACAGGGTAAGATCCAATCAATCCACCATTTTGTCACTCAGCTTGTTGATAAAACTCAATCATTCACTTGATTAATAAATAATGATACAAAGTTTGTTTAGGACTAAGCCTATCAAGAAATATTTGACACAATCAAATTCTTAATCTACCTATTATAATACTACCTATACTTGATATGCCTCTCCTACTATATATCTCAACAATAGATCATGCATGAGAAACACTCTTAACACAACACAACAATAAAGATACCAAGTGAGCAATTTATTACATCAGTCACACATTAGTTGATTAAAAAAAAAATTATTATATGATGGAAAAAATATATCTAGCATTAGTTTTTGCCACACAAAAACTTTGAAATTACATGATCAATAATGAGACTTAGGTTATCACAAAAGTAGATCTTTTGAAGTTTCTAATGGAAATACCACATCTCTCTGGTTGCATCATAAAATGGGTTATGATATTAACATAATTTGACTTAAATATAGTTATATAGAAATCAATAAAGGGCCAAATCATTGAAAATCATTTGGTAGCCATACCACTCTTGGACACTAATCCTATTAGTGATACATTTAGAGATGATTTTACTACCTATTCTACTCATTTTGACACTTGGACCATGTTCTTTGATGGTTTTAAATTCACATCTAATGTAGGGGTAGGCATTGTATTTTTTGACCCTTTTGGTTACACAGTTCCTATTACATATTGATTATGATTCTCCTACACCAACAACACCACAAAATATGAGGCACTTATCTTAGGTCTCTTTGCCATCCAATCCCTCCAAATTATATCTATTCAAGTCTTTGATGATTCCAAAATTGTGGTTAATAAAGAAATGATGTCTATCATATAAAAGAAGAACATCTTATCCCATACCAAAATATGGTACAATGTTTATCATCATAATTTGACTACTTTTCTATAGAAAGTATACCATGAAAAGACAACCAAAATGTAGATGCAATGGTAAGTACCACATCTCTGATTCCTATCAATATAAATTATGATCAATCTATTTTTACAATTAAATGATTACAATCACCATCAATATCCAATGCAAATTTGATTTCCCTTTCTGTCTTAGCCACTACATGTAGTTTTATAACTCTAGAGGGGTTCTCTAATATCTATAACTTTATAAACAAATATATTACACCATACACCTTTTCAAAAAATGATAAATGTAAATTACAAAAATAATCACTCTATTATTTAATCATTGGTGGAGACCTTTTTAAGTGATCCTTTTATGGACAATTGCTTTGATGCTTGACTTTAGTAGAAGCCAAAATTGCTTTTACATAGATACATGATAGTGAGTGTGGTGGTCACTTTAGTGGAAAGGCCATGCCACACATATTGATTTTATAGGGGTACTACTAGCCCACCATGGAATATGAATGTTCAAAATATGCAAAGCTATGGAATAAATGTCAATGACATAGTAACCTATAACATGTACCATCACAATAATTATAGCTTATTGTCTCTCCATGGCCGTTTATGTTATGTGAATTTGATCTTATTGAAAAGATAAACCCTGAGTCCATCATCAAACATAAGTTCATCATTATAGCTACATAATACTTTATAAAGTGGGTGGAAGCCATTCCAATTCAATATACCATAGCTAATGACATTTATAGCTTCTCATGATTCATATTATTTCATGCTTTGGACTACCCATAACTATCATTTCTGATAATAGAACATCATTAAAGAACAAAAATATCAATATTTTTTTCACAAAATATAATATTAAACACACATTCTCCACTCCATAATACCCATAGAGAAATGGTCAAGTAGAGGCTACCAATAAAACCATCAACAACATTTTGAGAAAAATAGTGACCAAATTTAGAGCTGATTGGCACAATAAACTAGTTTTTACATTATGGGATTATTACACAAGTATTAAAACACCTATAAGAGCCACTCCTTATTCACCTATTTATGGAATTACAAATACCATCTCTACATGTCTCCCTTAAAGGTATTTTCACCAATGAATTGTATCATGAAAAGCATCTACACTAGATTGAGAAGTTAGAACATACACACATCCAAGTAGTTAAACATCTAAAACTATACCAATAATGTATACAACAATCCTACAAAAAACAATTTCACACCAAATGATTCAAAGTTAATGATCTCATTCTCAAAGAAAATCTTTGCAATGTCAATGCCAATGAATAAATCAAAGGAAAATTCAAACTAAATTGGCTAGGTCCATACCTCATTATCAAAATTCTTATCCCTAAAGTGTATAATCTAACCTCAATTAAAGGAAATAAACTCAAAAATCCAATTAATATTATGCATCTACATAGATTCCATGTATAGTATTTCATTACACACATTTTACTTGTACATAATCTTTCATATTTTTGTACATAGTTTCCATATGATTGATTGTACATAGCTTATTTCAAAAATACTAAAAATAATATAACATGTCAAAACACAAAAAAATTCAAATAACTCAAAACACCAAAAACATTTCAACTATATGCATTATTCATTCTTTACACTTCTACTACCATGCTAGACTTACGTTTTGATATTTTACGCTATTGTTTGTTGATTTATATATATTACCATGATTCACTTAATCTTATTTGAGTATGTGTCGTGACAACCAAATCCTTGATTGCTTCACTCTACCCATTGAGGGGGCATCTTAGTTTTACATTCAAGACATACATCAATATATCTACCTACTAGGGGCATCTTCTACATGACTACACCATCTAGGTTATGTCATTCCTACATAACACACTCTATTTATCATGATGATGTACATTAATTACTAGATTACATAGATTATTCTATCGACACTCACTACTATATATCACTTGTGTATTTCTTAGCATCTACCTAGTCTTGTACTCCATATTTTACATACTTTCACTTCTTGATTTGATTAGTTAGATGCATTAGTTTTTCAAGCAATTACATGCCTTACTTTTCTGAATTGAGTAGCTAGATGTGATTGCATTTCTCAGTTCCTATTTTGTCTCTTATGTGTGGCTTAGGACATTTACCAATGCCCTTTGATTTGAATCTTGTATGTACTTGTGGCCCTCTTGACAATCTTTCTTATTTGAAATTGTATGTGTATGTGGGGTTTTGAACATACCTTATATGCTTGCTTTCTAGTTTGAGTGACATGTACCCTTACCCCTTATTTTCTTGGCCCTTGGCCTCTTTTGTGTGATTCTTGCTTCTTACCTTGCATGCTTGTTTTCTTATTTTCTTCTATATTATTTGCAATGCGATGATCCACATCATGAATTATCTTGCATTCTTGGATGCCATGATGGACATCATGCTCTATCCCTCCTTGAAAACTAAAATCTAATGAGATTTCCACTTTTAGTTCAATATACTACACATGCTATTACATTGTTACATATATCTAGGCATACCCCTATTGATCTAATAACCTCTAATACAAACTATGTTATATCTTGAGACATCTTTTAGATTATCATTACTATATCATGTATTTTTTAGCATTACACACTTGTAGGGATTTTCATTTTGAGGACAGTCATTACAGGGTCTTCATTCTTACCTTTCGAAGAGTGGGCAACAAATAGGGTTTTTTCATAGAGATCAAAGCCTTCTACTGGTCAAAAACTAGTTTTTAGAACACTCAAAATTCATAATCAAAATTCAAACTAGGTAGAACAAACTAGAAAGATAGTGACAAATATAGAATAATGATCAAAAATAGTAAAGGATAAGAGTGCCATATTTGGACTATAGTGATAGAGATTAGAGTGTCCTATTTTTGGTGCTCCTATCTAAATAATAGAAAACCCAAATTTTCCAAAAACAAATAGAAAGGTAAGGTTAGTTACCATTTTGTAAGATACAATACAATTTAGATTGGGTAGTTTTAGTATAATTTTTCTTAAAGTATCTAGATATAATGGGCATCATGCATGACATGATGGCTCTCACTTCTATTTTCAGATTGGGCAATTGGTAAAAATTATAGATTAGAATCCATATTAGAGATGCCAATGATTGGGGGCAATGTGCATGGCACATTTGCCTTATTTTATTTCAAGTTTAGTACATTACCTAGGTATTATAAATAGTTACATGCCTTATTCCATTTATAGGTGGTTGGCATCATTTTAGAGTGGTTTTCATATAAGCCTAGTTCTTAGTTTTTGAGTGGCTTTCATACAAGCCTAATCTTCACCTTTCAGAATGGCCAAGATTGGCGTAGTTCTCAATACACATTAGGATATCCATACCACATTATTAGATTACAGAGTATTTATGGGCTTCAAGAGCCATCTCATATGACACACATTGATACTAGTATTAGTTTATAGCTTCACTTAGTGGGTAATTATGGAACCAAAGGACTAACTAGCCTTTGTATTCTTAAGCCACCTACTTAGAGGGATTAGACACATAGTCCAAACATTTAGTAACACATGCATGCCCACATAAATTCACTTCATGGGTGATAATGGAAAAGGGATAACCTTTGTATTCTTAAGCCACTCTCAAGGAATTGAGCACTCAACTCCATTCATGATATTACTCTTGGTACAACACATACCCAACATCACTCAACATCACTCAACATCACACATCTTCATGGGCTTCACCCTTTTAGGTAAGTTTAGGTATGCTTTCTATTTTTCCTTTATCCTAGTATTTTGCTTTTTTGAATAAATAGAATAAATGGGGGGAAAATGTAGTCAAATAAAATTTCAAAATTGGTATTTTGTGGCACCTTATCCATAGCTCATTTTTTCATGCTCTTTTGACCCTTTTAGATACATTTTTGCTCATTATCAATCACTTAGAACATTCTGAGCCCTGATTCCACTTCAGCTTGTTAGATTTTCTTAGGCCAATCCTATTACCCTAGGTCCCAACCCTATAAGATATGAGTGCCATACCTATAATATAGTGTCAAACCCTAAGGTATCCTATTTTTGGTGCTCCTATCTATTTACACTTTAAGGTAAAATGGTCATTTTCATCTGATCCTTATCCTTCATTATGTCAACCTAGTACGAATACATCTAACCCATGACTAATTATCCCCTATAAAATCCCATCCAAAGTTCATTTATAGAGGAAGGTGATAAGTTTTACAAAGTAAACAAGAATACAAATAAATCACTAAGGAAAACTTCCCTATTCTCTACATATAGTCACCCAATATATCTACAAACACACTCAAACCCTCATACCAGTCCCTAGCCACCTCAAACACTCTTAATTTGGCATTTTTTCATCCATATCACACTATTTCACAAATAGAATTATGTTGGAGAACTACATATGGCTTGATACCTCTTTGGATTATTGGTATGTAGTCAACTTGCCTACACAAGGGGTGTGGATTACATGTTCAGTGCATCTTACACACTAACCCAACTTTCTCTAGTGATTCAAAGATTATTTTATCAAGCATGATGAAGGGTTAGGGTTTAGAGATTAAAAAAATATATAATGAGTTATATCATGATTCAACACTCAAAATTTCATAAGTAAGCTCACACAAGAATAGTGCAAAAACCCAAAAAGTTTTAGGTCTCTATGACTAGTTTAGACAATAACGATAGGAGTAGACTACAACACCAACCCCAAAGTGTCCTAGTTTGGGCACTCCTATCCTTTCATGGAACAAAATCCACATTTAGATTCATGACACTGTCTCAGTATTACATAACCACTTTTAACCTCTATCTTAGTCATCTCAATCTAGTTTCAAGCTAAGTTATATTTCTCCTCATTTATTGATATTTTTAGAAAGGTAAAAAAGATAGATAAATTATACAAATTAGGACTATATTTATTACAGTATTCTTTATTGATTTATGAATCTAGACCCTTAACTAAAATTTTAATAAAAATCCATTATTCCCAAAATAGTTAAATCATCTAGACAAGGACAAATATGACCATATGGAACTATTTAAGACCACGACAAGACTATTACAAGACCATAATTTTTTTACAAGCCCATGAAGTTTCAATCTAGAGGGGGTGACCAAATTTGACTTGAGGTCAAAATTTGGTCAACAATACCCAAGGAAATATTTAACCACCCCAAGAAATAAAAACTTGGAATCTTGGGCCTTGGATGACCCAATGAGAGAGATATATTGCTAAGAAGCACTTGCAGGATATTTTTAAATGAAAATTTTCTTTAGGAGTGGTGGAGGAGTGGGTGAAAGAATTGAAGGAGGAGATGAAACATGAGGAGGAGATGGAACATGATGTGGGGATGGAATGGAGACATAAGGATATGGATGAGGTTGTGAAGTTTCAATGGAAGAAAAAATATGCACTTACATAAGAGCAATAGAAGATGCATTGGGTGTTTGTGTTGGGTTAATAAAAGACACAAGAGGTGTTTGTCACAAACATGAGTTAGAAGTAATATACTAATGTTTTGTGATTTTAATAAATAAAGAAAGTTATAACTATTTTTATGAAGATAATTCACTTGAATAAGTGGAATATGGAATTTTAGGTCTCTTTATAAAAACATTTTAAAGTATTTTTATAGGTTAATTTGCACATGTTTATTTTGTTAATTTATAATTGTTCAGATCCTCCCTATCATTTCCATAACTTGTTTCTTTAATATACTAAGGATTATTAATATAAACCTTGGTGTTATATGAATGAGTAACATGTGTTACTTTTTTACTTGATATTTATAAGATCTAACATATTTTAAGCTTTATGTAGTTGTATACTCAAACAATTTCTTTTTGAAATAGGCTTTAGATCTTTCTAGAATAAATTTGGTGTGTTCATTCAAATCAAGTGATTTTGAGATCGACCAATCAATTAATGTTAAAGGTAAAATATTAATTTTATCAAAAAAAAGATCAATCATATTTGATTAATCATGAATTATCCATTGACTAACCCATTCCAATCCAAATGCCTTCAAATTTTTTAGGGTCATTCTTTAATAGTCCATTTTTATAACTTCAAATTTGTCCTTGTAATCTTCCCAATAGTCCTCAAGTTATGGTATATGAAATAAACACAACCAAGATTGAGATTTATCTTCAAAATTCTTAAAATCAAGGTAAATTTTTTGGTATGAATTTAGATTGGAATATAAACCATGAATTTCTTAGTGTTATATTATCTCGAGCTGATTTTCACATGTAGTAGCTCAAACTAATAGGAAATTTAATTCATCCTACATTTTTTTTGTTACATTTTTTATGAATTCAATTAATTTCCTAAAAATATCAATAATAATGATATTATCACTTGCATATCTTGGAGATTTGTATGGGATGCCTGTGAACCATCCAACTCTATTATATGTGATTCTTGAGAATTATATGAAATAGCTTTTATATTTCTTAACAAAAGAATCAACTCATTTAAGATTCATGTTATTGTGTCTCCTTTGAGAATCATAAAAAAAACATATTAAAATAATCATTTACTATTATAAAGTATTTCTTGACTTGTTCATGAGTGAATTATGGAAAATGATTGGATATCAGTTTTTGGGGAAGTCTTGTCCTTCCACATTTATCCCTATCTATTATTTCAAATCAACAATATTGTATACCAAGTATTAAGTCATGAAAAATGATTGAGTTGATTTAAGATCTATCTATTTATCATGTATATTTTCATTCATTAAGTCTCTACAATGAATAAATAGTTTTTCCATGCATACAATGTTAATGCAGAGGCATATCCATATGGATAAAAACCAAATGTCAAAATTACCCATAACTCTATTTAATAAAATTATGATGTCAGATAATTATTCTTTAAATTATCCCTTAGTCAATACCTTAGGAAGATTTTATGGTTCCATTTTTATCATTAATCCAAGTTTGGTTGATCATGTTCAAATATTTAACATTTTTAGCTCTAGTAGCTTAGTGCAATATCTATGTTTATGTCTACTATTTCATCATGAGTCAGAATACCAAAATTTACATTGATTAATTGAACATCAAGGTTGGATATTAGTACATCATTTTAAGATTTTATCTCCATATTCTATAGATCATATTATTTAGCATAATCCATAATCCATAACCAATTTTTCACATAGAACATATGTGGTTAAAATGACAACGTGTGCAAGTCTAATATTGATAATGCATTATCCTAATTTAATTATTTTTATATCTTCCATCCTATCCCAAAATTATCTAATTTAATATGGCCTATTTAATTGTCTATAATTTTTGAAATAGTTGTATCAGGATTGGAAATAAGTTTGCAACCCATGTGATTGAATTTCATTTTAGTAGGAGAGGATATGCATAATGTGGTTTCAGCTAGTAGTCTCAAGTTTTTAATGGTAATATTGGGAGTAAAGAAGTGTTTATGTGAGTAATAGTTTTGGGTCATAGTGGTCATAAAAGTGTTGAAAATTATCTTTACGACCTCTTGAAGACTGTGTTTGAACAAATCAAAAAAACTAGGTACCCACAACACTTTAAAAACTTGAAACACAATAATTTTTACAATAAAAGGCTTGAATTTTATGGGAAATGTTATAGCTCACTTAGAGAATGAAAAATTTAATATGATAGGAAGGAATGGGATAAAAATTGGTGGGAAATGAATAAAATGAAATTGAATGAAATGCAATGATGAAAACAACATGTGTGGAAAATGAAGGAAATTGAATGAAATAAAATGAAAGGAAAATGGAAGAGAGTGACCAACCTTGCAAAGAGTGAGATCACTGAATCATAATAATAAATGAATAATACATGAGTTTTAGACATCATTTATCACAATATTATAATATTTTAAATGTTTAATAAGCCAATGGATCCTTCAATCTTGATTTACATTAGTTTGAAAAAAATATGACTTCAAAATGTGCCTCCTATTTAAATCATGTGGTTGTAACACTGAATTTTTTATTTTACAATATTTTTAATGTTTTAATAATTTATAGTTAGGCCATAAATTTAGATTTTTTAGGAGTCTCAATTATTTTAGATATCAAGGGTACCATTGGTACCTACCATGACTTCCCTCAAAGCCTAAAATAATTGAAGGACTATGTACACTATAGGAAAAACTAGAGTTTAGAGATCCTCATTTACCTTGGGTATTAAAATCACCTATATAAGTTTGGAAGCCATTTTGAAATGGAAATTTTAGGTCTCTTGAGAACTTACCTAACTAACTTGACATTTTGGGTGTTTTAAAAAAAATTAAGTGTTTTGGATATTTCATGAATTTCAAGTACTTAAAGAAATTAGGGAAGTTCCCAAAGTGCCCAAAGGTATTGAAGTTATGGAAAATAAAGAGAAGTTGAAAATTAGGATGTGTTTCAAATGAAAATTCCTCATTTTGAATTTGTCTACACACTTATGTAAAATTTGGGAAGTTTTAGAGAACTCATTTTTGAAGACAACACATTATTATGTTCCAAGCTAGATAGTTTTGATCTTAGATATTTTTGTTCTATGTTTTTATATTGACATGTTCACCTATTTATACAAAATATATATGTGATACAAATATTTTATCATATGTATGACACATAAATACTAGTAGCCTTCATTTGAAACCCTAGGTACACTTGTGAAGGGATAAAATCTATTAAAACTTGGGAAGTGTAATGGACTGAGTTGACCCCAATCACCCCCATTATTGAATGATTGTTTCCTACATATCTAAAAATTTAAAATTGGGAATTCAATTTACATGTAATTATTCCCCTTAATATGAATGTGAAATTGTGATACTTCACTATGTGAATGGACCAAGTGATTTGGATTTTCACACTTGATAATGTTCACTCATAACTTGGTTTGGTATGCATCAAACTTGGTTGATGATTGATTATAGTGGTTGATTTGCAATTTGGGAAGAATATGAATTTTTTATCAATGAGTATTATTGTGTAATTCTTAATAGATAAGTGTCACATGGATAATAAGTTTAAACTTTATTTGTATTTATATCATATATCTAGGTAATTTATCACACCATTGATATGTTAGGTATATGGTTTGATCCATAATGATGATTTGATTATATAAATTAACTATTATTTGGTTAAGGAAAAAATTATCATATTTGGATGGTACCATTTGAGTTTAACTAATCTATCTTGGAGATAAGCAAACTAATATTATGATCTAGAAATGTTTTAATATGATAAATAGCTCGTTTGGCATAGACTAGGATAATTACTGAGGTGATTGACAATAACTTAGAAGGATTGTACTAATTAATAGTATGTGGATATGAGAGAATATAGTATTATAGGCATATACATACATGAAAATCATGTAAGATGAAGAGATGCCAAAAATGACATTTCCAAGTGTTTATTACCATATTAGAGTGTCTATAGTAGCAATCATGAGTGTACTTTTGTCATTAACTAAGGGTTTCACATAATTATACTTGGTACTACCTCTTCTTCATGTGGTTTCTCTTACTTGAGACATATATTGATTACTTCAAAAGTGGGGTCTTCATTATGATATTCCAAAAACCATGAAAAAATACCTTCATGGTTTTGGAGTAATTTTCCCCCCTTAGGGTCTTCCACTCATATGGTTATTCATATTCATATTCTTATTTAGACGTTTTTAGGTATTCTTCCTTATTTGACTACAAAAAAAATCACTCATTTGGGCTTGGATTTCCTAAAATTACTCACCGATTAGAGGTTTTTTTATTGATGAAATAGATTCCTCCACATGCAATCCTTAGTGGTTAGTATCCTCATCATCCTTGTTTTAAAAATATTCTTCCTTCTATAACATTGTTGTCTTATGTGGCTTGTGTATTGACTCCAAATTTAATTTAGGGACAAGAATAATAAATTTAGTGGAAGAAGCATCATTTGGAAAACATAAGATTATGTAATAGTATATTTAAAATGGATTCACATGCAAAAATTACTATGGGATAAATATGCATTAGAGTATATATGCATACAAGTAGATATTTGGAGGTTCAAGTGTTTCTTTTTAATTTCATTAACAAAATTATTAAATGATTTCATGTAAGTAGAACAAATAAGGATATTATGTATATCTAAAAGGCACAAAAGATAGAAGTTTAGCTACCAAGTATCGTAGAGGCAAAAAATATAAAAGATTAGTGGCCATAAAACATAGATGCATTAAATTAAGGATAGATTATAACACATAATCTGGAGAATAGGAATAATAAATAATTTGATAAATTATAGGTGTTAGTTTTCATAAAGCATAGGATATTATGTAAATTCCATTGAGCTTTTTTAGGTCATGAGTTGTAAATGATAACAAGGTGAGTCTTATGTTTATAAGATCATGTCTTTCCATTTGTAAAACAATTTTATATTATTGGATTATGTTATGTGATTGTAGTTAAAATAATGCAAATGTGTAGTAAGGGTTTGAAAAAGAGATGAAAATAAAAGGGATTGAAACTTAGCAAATAAGATATGAGCTTAAAGACACTATCTGATTTTATATCTTGTGTGGGCTCCCAATAGGATAGAGGCTAAATGAATAAGAACTCAGATAGAAATAAAAAAACAAATAATCTACTATAAGAAATAATAATAAATATGTATAATATTATAATAATAGTAAATGAAATTTATTATATAAGGTAAATTAAAATGTATGAAGTAAATAATTATTTTTTAGGGAATGAAATGTGATTTAAAAAATAAGTATTATAATTTTGGAATGGAAATGCAATTCAAAAATTCTATTTTAGAAAGAAATTTTGATTTATAAAAAACATGTTACTTCAGAATAAATATTTACAAATATTAAAAAATAAATCTAAACTAACATGCAAATATACTAACCCTAGTAGTATAATAAATATTAAATAAAAATTCAACTTGTAATCAAGGTATCTTCATATCATTTTCCTAATGATGTTAGTAATTTATCAATTTGAAATCTAAGAATATTCAGTTAAGGAGGAAATAATAAGAATTCACAACTTGAAGTAAGTGACAATTGGTTCCTCAAAGTATACATTTACAATTAAGGGCTCTTAATAACTGAAAGAGAGAGGGAGAGGAATCACATGATGAATGACAAATACAAAACATATGATTATAACAATGGTATGATGGAATAGAAACATAGTGGATGAGTGGATCTATAGTAATGAGTAAACCAAGAATTTTAATCCAAAATATAGTAGAGTAACAACACAATAGTGAATCATATATAAATTATTTTTGATATAAAGTGGGTAATAGTTGATCAAGCTCTAATAAAATCACTTTTATATCTTTGAGATAATGTGAGGATGATCAAAAGAGTAAGAGATAAATAAAGTAATAGGAAATAATTTAAAAATGATTTAGAGGAGGAAGTGGTGTTAACAACTCACATATAATTTACCCATGCGACTCCCAATGAAAAAGAGATGTTTATGATCATTTTTGGGCTCAACTAGTCAAGAAATAGAATGTGTATAAAATGTGATGGCCAAGATATGGGTTTTTTATAAAATAATAAACTTGGTCAAAGGAAAGTTAGTGGTTATTATAAAACACCATAGCTTGGCTATAGAAGGATAAAGAATAAAGATAATCAAATGTATTTATCTATCAAGGGACCTTATATGTATTTTTATTTGTTAGTTCTAGTGGATGGCATAGAACACTAAGATGCGATCATCGATAAGAAATTTTTAAATGAGCATTAAATATTCCCATCAAGGCATGAGAAGTTAGATTTAATGATGAAACAATATTGTGGAGTATTATAAGATATAGATAATGTATAAAAAATATAAGATCATATTTGCATTTATGTATGATGAATGATGCTAAACAAAGTGTTGGTGATCACAATCTACAAATTTTAACTCGAATATCTAACCCCAACTCCTAAAAGGGGACAAATAAATGAACCCATGGATAAATATGGTCTAATATAATAAGTAACAAAGTGTCATATCTATTGCTATTTGATTGAGGCATGTGGGAAATCTTAATTTCCTTGAAGTGAGAATGAAAATTATATACCACCTCAAAGAGGGGGAGAAAATCCAGACCCTAGTAAGCTAAAAAATGACTGAGACTTAGTTTTAAAAAATATAAATAGGACACTCCCAACCCAAGGGCATCAGACAATGCTATAAAGATTTCATGATATTCAACCATGTTGTTAATATCACTTATTAAAAGGAAACTAGTTGTAATAATCTCATGGTATAAAATTCATCAATAGTATAATCAGTGGCTTAAGGTCTAAGGTTTCCATGATTTTGACCATTGGTATAATCACAATTGAATGATGAAACATTATGATGTTCAAGGATGTGTAAAGTGGTTAATGAAATATTATCTCAATGGTGGGGATAATAAGAAAGTTGCATAGATGGATAATGAAAACAAGGACGATTTATAATTAAAGGAAGAAAGGCAATGTTGTGCCCCTAATTTGACTAAGTATGGATCCATGCCAAATTTATTGACATATCAATGCAAGGTAATCACTTTTTATGATTATTACCAACTAGAGGAATCAACACACATCTTACACCAACTGGTAAGTGGTTAACTGGTGACCAATTTTTTAGGGCATCTTCATGAGTAGCTACACATGGTGATCAAAATTCAAAGGGTGAAAGGTGATGGATCTAGTAGAATGATCAACAAAGGATCTAACTCAACACTCAGTGTGAACTATCCACCTTGACAAAGAGATGCTCTTATGTGCAATAGAGTCAAGCTCGAAACAGTGAGCAAAGAGATGTGAGATGTGAATGAAAGGCAACAAAGCTCTAGAGAAATTAGTTTTGAATTTAATGGCCACCATTAATATTATAACTAGCTCATATGCCATGATGACTTCATTTTTGTAAGCCCAAGTTTACATGTGAGCCCCTGAGTAGATACTTAGTTTATAAAAGCTTGTGCTATATCTTATATCCTCTATTTTATGCAATATGAATTGTGATTTGTATTTAAAGATTTAGGTAATGAATAAGAATGGTTGCAATAATACATGGTGTCTTTTGATTAAATTTATTTCACATTGTTATTGAATTTCACAATGAATGTAATAGTTATAATGGTTTAATTTTAATATATGAATGATAAGTTTAATCAAGCTTTTTGTTTAGATTATTAATGATGTCTCTATATAAAAGATGATGCCATCATACTCTATGAAATGGCTTAATTATAGATAATAACCCATGCCCAGTGATGATATCCTTACATAAAGCATGAACCTAGTATGAAATTGATGTAGAGTAGCCCCTTGACCCTTTAAAAGTGTCTGAATAATGCTAAGCTTAGTGAAGCAAAGTCTTGTGCCCATGAGACTATAAGACCAACCCGATATGGATTGCACCCTTATGAAATGAATTAGTTCCTTAGATAGGATTTTCAGCTATAGACCACCAACCTAGCCTAGAAACAACTTATGCCAATGAACCTACCAAAACCTTTATTGAAATGAACAAGTCCTATAAGGAATGAGTTTCACCATGACACAACTATCCTAACATAGGCCCCGATTCTTTATCTACTATGCTTTAAGTGAGTGCATAAGGCTTGTGATTGTGAATTGATGCCAGTGTAGTCAAATGACAAATTTTGAGCATGTTGGGAACATACTATGGTTTTACCTCGTTGTAATAATTATAAAACTAACTTGGACAACCAAATAAGTGCATGACCCCATGAATAAATGAATTGACCCACTTTTCTACAACATTTTGGTTACATTGTCAAGAATCATGTTAAATTTTATTGTTTTAATGGTGTGACCTAACAATGTTCTAACTCTCCCTCGAGAACATTGAACATTGGTTGTAATAGGTGAAATACAACTTTATGCTAAAACATCCATCCTATAAAATACAAAAGCCAAGGAAGTGGGTCTAGAATAACTTGTATGATACTTTGTATGAGGTCTTCTTTTTTAAACTACCTAAGCATGTGTACTAATGGTTGGATATCTATGCAACCCATAGAAGATGAAGCTATGGATAGTGACTTAAGTGGATAAAATAACAAATAGAGAGGCTTGAGAACTTAAATGCCACTTGGACTAGAGATGTAGATAAATGGTATCAAGGGGTGATGAATAGTTGCATTCTTGAGTTTGTAGTATCAGCATGCTTCTACCCTAAGGAAGTATAATATCAATTTTTATGCAAATCCAAAGGCACATTTTTGAAAGAGTTTGGCACAAATATTAATAAGATAGTGGATTATGGCTTTGAAACCATGAGAATGGAAGGATAAAGTGCTTTTGTGTATGAACAGTGTAGAGGGGGGGAAGGGGATGTGTAGGTGAAGCATAATGGAAGGGGATGAGTAGATTGACACCTAAAATCTCAAGTGATAGACTTATAACAAGAGAAATCACAAGATAATAGAAGATATGAAACTTGAAAGTGTCTAAAGAACCTGTAGTGAGTAGGAAGGGCATGGGGAAGGAATCCTTGAATTGTAGCAATGTTAAGAGGAGAGAAACTTTGAAGCTATAGATTGAGATCAATAGTTTATATATGTATAATGATTTGGGTTTTTATATAATTTGACCACTAAAGATGCAATAGATGAACCTAACCCATTTGAACCTATGGTACAAGCTCATGTATTGGATCCCCCATAATAAAAAAGAAGAGTGATAACTAACCTTGTTATCAACATTAACTTTGACCATTTTTTAGACTTGGAGTATAATTTTATGATTGAGTTTTTTTTTCCTTATGAGGAATTGAGTGAGGATGCCTCAAGACCTTTAGGTGTTAGATTGATAATATAGAACATCAACATAAGCATTCTAGTTTAGCTAATGTTAGCTATGCAGATTGGGAAATAGCCCATAGGAAGTGGCCCAATGCCATAAATAAGTAATACCATTTCTTCTACATCAATGCCAATAGTAGTAACAATAGGACCAACGCCTAACCCAATGGTTGGAGGGATTTGAAGACCAACACCAAGACAAAAACCAAGGGGGAAATTGCCTCATATGTTAGCTGCACCCCCACAACATATTGACTACAAGATGTACATGCACCTACTAGAGAATTATGTCATGGAAAATGCCATAGATCATATGCTAAAATGTGAACTATAATGGCATGCTTAGGGTATATCCCAATTGGAAAACAAAAACATAGTTCATAATAACTTTGTTTGATCATGCTCATACTTGGTATAGGATATTTGATCATAACTAGGCTATGATTGACTAAGAAACCTTAAAGGAAGCATTATTGAAGGAATTTGACATACCCAAGTTTGAACAATAGAGCATAATCTCGCTCAAGGAGATTAACCAAGGGATCTTAGAAAATGTGCACTTATATGATGTTAGGTTCAAAACACTTATTTATAAGCTTCCTTATGACATTAAACCCTCCTATAATGCAAAATGGTTCTTTTAAGGATTTCTAGTACCATTATAAGGAACACTATCCATGAAGATATTCACCAACCCTCATGAAATGCTTAAAGCCATGATTAGATCCAAGGTAGTCAGGAGTGACAATACTAGAATTAGCCCATTCATGGATGTGTAACTTACATCTATGGCCATCCAACTCCAAAATATAACTACTAATTTGATTTAAGATGCTCAAAGTGGATTGTGGTGCACTGACTACAAGATGGAAGGCCATAATAAGAATAACTACCCTCGACAAAATGTGCAAATATTGATTCAAAGCTATGATTTCTATCATGAGGTGCATGATGTTCACAATTAAACTTTGTTATAATGTTCCAATTAGGTTAGCCAACCATCTATTATTAGTTTCCTGATGCCTACACTCATACTATAGCTAGCTACTAAGTAATTGATGCAATGTGTGAGAATATAAAGAGAGGTGTACGATAGGCAACTAAAATAGTTGGAGGGAAAACTAACCAAGGAAATGAAGGATATAAATAATAGAATATAGGCTATAGGATGTAAAGAGGCACTAGAGGGTAAGGTGGAGGAATATTCCCACCTATTCATGTTACAAGTGCGGTTTGATAGAACATTATCAATGTGACTTCCCTACACATCTAATGTGTGGGTATTGTTGAGGAACACATAAGGTTAAGGAATGCCCCAAATTTTATAAGAAATTGACCCAAGGTAGGATTGGAATAAATAAGGGCACATGAATGATCAGGCATAATCCAAAAATAGATAAGTAGACTCTTAAGGTGCAACTGAGCCACATGGAACCAATCAAAGTGTAGAAAACTACTCATAGTGAATTCAAAGCTTAACTGCTAGTTGTGCTAGTACCAAAGTTACACCTAGAATATGGGGAATAGAGTTACACTAAGGACATAATTTATCCTAAACCCAAATTTATACTTTATCCAAACCCTGTATGCTAGAAGGATGCATTGTAGTAGGTTATGAGTGTGATTAACAACCTAAAAGGAGAGCTCCAACTATTGTGAGACCTAGAGGTGTAGGTTGAAGCCTCTTATAAGATTCAAGATGGATAGGAGACTATAATCTAGTAGTTAACAGAGATATTATGCCTCTTATAGATAGAAGGGATGCTGCCACTATTGAATAATTTGCTCTTGGAACATGTAGGGAAAAAGTTAGTTGAAGTTGCCACACCACACATAGGGAGAGAGCATGAGAAGTGAGGCAAACACAAAATGTGGAGTATGATCAAGAAATCTTTGTGAATTTTACCATGATAGATAGTATGTATATGAGGTCCTTATGGACATAAGCACTAAGGTTAATATTTTGATTAGGAAGAGATTAGAGAAGATGGGTAGGTCAGCCTTAAGGCCTTCTCCCCATGTGTTGTTTATGGCCAACAAGACCAGGGCATAACCAATCAAAATTCTAAAGAGTGCCTTATAGATATCATGGGTGCTAAGTTTTTAGCTAACTTTGAAGTGATCAATTTGTTAGAGTAAGATAATTATGCAATGCTCTTAGTGAGGTCATGGTGTATGAAAATAATTTAGATATTTATTTCAAGAGGTGAAATATGACCTTTAAAATTGGCAAGGAGAGGGTAGCGATCCCCCTCTCAAGTGAGCATAGACCCCCTATGTAAAAAGTGTTGATCTTGAGGATGAGATAACCCTTATATATAAAATCTTGGAACAAGGCTCTGAGACTCTCGACCCTAATGATTAAGGAGTGCTTTCTTGGGAAGATCAATAGTTAGCCTCAGACACCACCAATGTTGCTTGTGACTGATGGGTTAAAGAAGCTTATGAAACCACTGGTTAGAGGTGTTTCTTAGTGCACATGAAGACACCAAAACCTATGAAGACTATGTGAGTCTAAATTGATCTCACTTAAAGAAGATGGGTCCATTATAATAGGAAGAAGGGAAAGAGAGTGTTTTGTGTAAGAAAAGGTAAACTTGTGGCACTCTCAAGATTAAGGGGAGCAAATAAGTGGAAAATTATGTTCATGACCTTGAATCATGCATCCCAATGGAGGTAGATAGGATGGATTAATAGTGTATACTTTGAAGAGCACTGTCACTCATTGGTGGGAAGTGTAAAGGCCTAGATTGCCAACTTGGAAAGATATGAAAGCAATCATATGCACTAGATTCAAGAAAAACAATGAGGACCTAGACATCTTTGCCTACCTTAGTGATTCTAACAAAGTAGTGCATGTGTGAATAAACATGGATTGTATGTGGTGAGAGCACCCCAAAGAACCTATGGGTGTATGCCTTATACAGAACCTTGAAGATGTGGGTATGTGTATGGTAAATTATCAATGAGATGTGTTATGAGATATAAAATTAGGATATACTTAAGGATTAGTTCATGTACACCTATTTTTCTTCAAAAAACCTAAAATTGATCAAGCCACTATAAGTACTTCATAAGGTAGTGTTTTAGGATACTAGAATCCTAGAGGAATGCCTCAATGACATGTTTAGGGAAAAAGGAGTGGTGCTCCCAAATTTATTTGAATAATAAGAACTCAATACTAACTCAAGTGAATAGGATGATGAAACATGGAAAACATGTAAGTAGATGGCTTTGACAGTTAAAAAGAAGCTAGTATGCCAAGTGGATGATAGAAAACCTAACATATAAGATCTTATTCATCTTAACATATAAATAATTGAGGGAATTAGGCAAGTCAAGGACTCACATCAGGTAAGAAATGAGCCCTAACATGCACCACTCAAAAGTACCAAGGTAGATATCAGCTCAAAGGGGAACCAAAGATGGCTACTTTGGTCATATATTGGTCTAACGTATAGGTAGTGCAAATTGTGGATCTCTTGAAGGAGTTATAAGATTTGTTCCCTTGAAATTATCAAGACATGAAGGGCACCCACCCATCCATGGGAAAAATGAGTATAAATCTGGTGGATGGCACAATACCTATCAAGAAGTGCCCTTACATAATGAACCCCAATCTCCACACCAAGGTCAAAATAGAGATTGATGGTATGCTAGCCGCATGCATCATCTACCTTATACATGAATATAAATGGGTAAGCCTCATGGTTATTAACATCAAGAAGGATGGGTACATTAATATCTACATAGATTATAGTATTTTGAATACTACTTACATCACTAATCCATTCCCAACTTCATTTACTAATGAAGTCTTGGATGGTGTTATCAACTGTGACATTTACACCTTCACTAATGGGTTCTTTAGATACCATCTAGTCTAAATTGAAGAGGAGGGAAATCCCAAAATAACCTTTGAGATTGAATGGTACTATTTTTATTATAACATGATGCCCTTTAGATTCAATAATTCACTAGCTGTATTCTCTAGAGTGGTGATCAATAAATTTAAGGACTTCATCTACAAGTTCCTCCAAGTGTATGTAGATGACTAGACTATGTATGGACTAGTGAAGGACCATCATGAAAACATGTACCTCATGTTTAAAAGGTGTAATTAGTTACATATATCCCTAAAACTCAATAAATGCATCTTCATGATGCCATTTGGAACCTTTCTTCGGCACATCATCTATAAAGATGGTCTACTCATTGATCCTGCAAAGATTGTAATAATCTTTCAGCTCCATACCCCTTCAATGTAGAAATATTTTAGCACCTTTTTTTATCATTGTAACTATTATATAAAATTTATAAGGAGCTATTCAAATATTGTGGCACCACTATAGGATATCTTGCATAAAGATGGCCTGTCTCATTGGGGTGCTATACAATAGGATGCCTTTGAAACCTGTAGACACCTAACACTAGCCACCGATAACTTCCAATCATTATTTTGACCAATTTCTACCTAAAACTCACAATTTCTCCTAATTTTTTTTAAAAAACATGCAAAATGATGTCAAACTAATATATTCAAGTATTAATTTTGGCTAGGGTATCCCTAAATGGGGCAATGCAATTTATGGGCTAGCTAGCTTTGATTAGATCATTTTGAGTCAAAATGCCAATTTTGCACCTAGGTGCTCTAGATTTCTCTTTCTTATCCAATCTTTTGCACAATACATGTGCCTTTGTTATTTGATATTTTTAATATCTTAAATGGGATAATGGATCCAACACATCTAAAATTGGCTTATAATTCCAATCTAGTCAAAATTTGGACCAATAACAAGGCATTATGATCAATTTGAGTCATTTGTGCACAAAGTGCTTAAACATGATTAAGAGCTAATTAATCAATGTTAGAGCCTAATTAATAATTCCATGGAAACTTGTTGAATAATTTGTTTTGGAAATGAATATTGAATATCTGCATCATCAGGTGACCTTATTTCTTGGGAAGACATCCCTAAGCCATAAATGCCACAAATATCAAGATTCATCCCTCCTATGCCTCATCAATGCCTTCCATGATGCCATCCATGCCTCTTAATTTCCCCTTCTTCCAATGTCATTATGAGGATAATTACAAACTTAATTCCAAAAATTGAATTAATCCTCAACCACACATCTTAATCTCAAGATGGATGGTTTAGATTGATTCTAGACATTTGCAAAAATATATAAATAGAGAGGCCATGAAAATCATTTCAAAGATATTTTGGTGCAAAGTTATAATGCACAAATTATTCCAAAATCCATTTCAACTAGTGTTATCATGTCAAATTGATTCCAAGCCCAGCCAAGCCATAAGCCAAAGGTGCTAAGGAGAGATGGAGGTAGCCAAGCTTCCATTAATGAAGACTTCATGAGCACAAGCCAAGAAAGCCACTAAAACAAGCATTTTGGAGCATCCAAGGGAGGTAAAATAAGGTTTATTTTGCAATTTAGTTATGTGTTTTATTCATGTTTGTTAACTAAGCTCTCCCTAGTGTCTAGGCCTAGAGATGTTATGCTAGTTAGTGTGTTTCTTTCATTTTGTTTTCATTTTGGAACTAACACCATACTAACATCCTCTCTTGAGTCAATTTTATATATCACAAAACCTTAAAGATCAAAATGGATAGCTCACCTATTTTATAATTTCTTGACTAGACAACTATATTACACATCCATGTCAATGCATCTGGCTCTATAATTGACACCATTTTGGCATAACCTGTCAAGGTAAAAATGGATCATCCCATCTCCTTCACAAGTAAGAAACTAACCCAAGCATAGTATAAGTATATAAAAACTAAGTGCAAGGTATTGGACATGGTCTATACTTTATAAAAATTTAGGCAATATTTGTTGGAAAACCCTTTCATCTTCTTCACCAATCATGAGGTATTTAAGTACCTCATGAACAAGCCCATCCTTCATGGGTGCATTTGTATATGGATAGTTATATTCCAAGAATTATAGTTCTCCATTGTCATAAGACCTAGAAAATAGAACTTGGGCCTAGACCATTTGTCCCACATTGACTTTGGTGATGAAATAATAGATATTGAGAATTACATGCTATATTTACAACTATAAAAAGTCAAACACATCTCTAAGGACTTGGTAGAGATATCTAATTTTCTAGCATCTCAATCTATGCCCCAGACTATGATAACTAAAGAGAAGAAATAGATTGTAGTTCATGCCTCCCCTTTTTAGCTTATTAATGGAGAAGTATACAAACTAAGTCAAGATGTATTCCTATGATGATGCATTTTAGAACATGAAAATGGATCTATATTATGAGAGACATATGAAGGGATATTAGGAGGCCATTGTGTTGGGGATGCAATGACACACAAGGTGTTGATATTAGGCTTGTGGTGGCAAAGTTTGTTCTAAGATGCAAAAAATTATGCCAAGGCATCTGACATATGACAATGTACAATAAAACCCAACCACCAAGAAGAGATTCCTATCATCCCCTTTCTTTCCCATGCACCATTTAAAATATGGGTCATTGATTTTGTTGGGCTGATCACTCCCACAACAAGACACAAAGGTGCAAGATATATTATGGTATCCATTTATTATTTCACCAAGTGGGCTGAGGTAGCACCAATAAAAAACTACATAGACATCATCCTCATGAGGTTCATGTGGGATAGAATCACAAGTCACTTTGGGTGCCCACTCAATTTGACTAGTAAAAGACGCACACACTTCATCAATGAAAATGTGTAGGTCCTGTTAACTAAATACATGGTGATACATGACAAGAAAATACCTTATCATCCATAAGAGAATGACATAGCTAAGGCACTCAATAAGATATTGGGAATCTGCCTCATGAAGATATGTGACATTGGTCACAAATATTGGGATGATTGAGTGTCAGTATGCTATGGGCATAATACACAACTTACAAGTTCCTGAACAAGGTTACACCATTTCAACTAGTGTTTAGTGTTGAGGTGTTTCTACCAATGGATTTCATGGTCCCATCATTTTTCATTAAATGTATTGTTTATTTAGATGACCAAGAATACTTGAACATAAGGTTAGAATACTTTAAATTCTTAGATGAGATGTATGCCCAAACAAGATGGATTCAGTAGATAGAGAAGGTGTGATAGAAGCTCTGGCATGACAAGTATATTAAGTGTAAGTTACTAACTAATAGAACATTGGTTTTTCTCTATGAATATAAGTACCTCAAGAACCTAATAAATTTGAAGATTGAGTGGATGGGACCTTACATTATCCATAGTATATTGGAAACTGATACATACAAGCTACACACATTGTTTGGAAAAATACTCCCTAGGCATTTCAATGGAAACCTATTAAATCCATATAGATAATAGGATGATGATTTCACCATCAAAAACTGAATTCTCTATCATAATTTAGTTATGTTGTGATGATTAGAATAAAGTTTCATGCAAGCCAAACATTTCCTTATACATTGGGGTTATTTTATATTATTGTTTGTATTTGGTGAATAAGTGGTGATTTGTGGCCCACTAGAGAACTATTATAATGCTTACACACATAATAATAATTGGGTGAGTTGAGTGAGGTTGATTTATAAACACCTAAGGCTATACACCTATGTTTTTAGGCACTTGGAGTTTGTTAGATTTTGAAAATATGAGTACCCAGTGACAAATGGAGGCACATAAGATGCTAGTGCACATGAAATGAAAAGAAGGCACACAATATGATAATTTTTCAAGAGACCTAGAAGATGAGGTGATGGAGGATTATCACAAGGGATTTGTATGTGGTAGGATATTCCATGGTAGGAGATAAAAACATAGAGAAATCAACCAATGAAAGAGAAGCATGCTTGGTAGAAAGTGTAGCATTAAAAAATGGAACTATGGAGGTTGAATCACATGCATATGAGGAACTATGCCTAGGTTGACATAAGGAAGGTGGAGGTCATGCCAAGGTGAATGAAGTGCATGAAGAAAATCATTTAGATAAGTTGGCATCCACTTAATGGTAGGCAGGAAGTGACTATTTGAAAAAACCTATCACTTCACCAAAAATTCCATTTAGAGAATTTAATGAGGTGATGGTGGAGGCATAAATATTCACATTAAATTCATAGATGGTGGTGGATTTTTGTGGATTTCATAGGTTTAGTATATTTTAAGAAATCTAGGCACTACCAAACCATTACTCACCTATAATTAAGATGGTAGCTAAGGTTAAGGTATAAATAAACCAATGACACACTAGTTTAGGTTATAAACCTTAAGTTAATTTGAGTGCCAAAATGCAAAGAAGAACCATATCTAAACTAGAGCTGAAGTAAAAAAAATAAAAAGAAATGCTACTAGAGTGAAACCCTGAGCACCCATAGACAAAAATAAGATGATTAAATAGGCACTAAAATTGCATTCCCTTTGATATTGTAATAGAGGCATATGGAGAAGTAATTATTAGATAACCAAATAGTAAAAAATACAAGTGACATCGAAGCTTCCATTAATGATGAATGAAGCTCAAGATCTGAAGTTGCATTTGTAGACATTGTGACTATGAGAAGAGATAAAAAACATTAGAGGTTTTAGTACAATCAATAGATTGTGCTTCAACACTAGAAAATTCAAAATAGGGAAGAAATGGATGCGTTTTGGTCCACCATAGGCATAAAAATATGCCAAATGGTCATATACAATTGAGGAAACAACCAATACAAAGAAGAAGGTATAACTAGTGGAAGGGGTTGGCATTACTGAGGTCAATCCTGAGGCACTCACTAAAATGTCATATAGGGAAATGCAATTTACCATAAAGGTATTGATAAGGGAGACTTAAGTGTCTTTCATGCACACCTTCTAGTTGAAAGAATACAACCATCACACCTTGAGAAATATGTAATAACTCAACCAAGACTAGATGGTTGACACAGGGGCAAAGATAGAGGTAGGCATAACATTGTTCTATGTTTCCATTTGAGAAAGGCTTGCAACTACCAATATAACTTGGCTCTATGAGCTACCATGTTTTGGAAAGATTAAATAACTCATACATATCCTCCTCTCATGCATCCACAGAGACTACTTCTACTTTGTAGGGTGGTACATGTGGATATTGGTGAACCTAATTGGTAGAATCACTGATATTCTAAACTTAGGTGTAGATATCCATTAGATGATGATAGATGATGCTAAGGTGGAAATTGTTTTGAAACTCCTTAGTTACTATAGGGGAGGGTTTGCATTACCTATAAAGGACATAAAGGACGATAGCATGAGGGAAACAATGTGCCTCATAAGTTCCAAACTTTGCCCTAGTGGGAGATGGATGGACATCAACAAGGCCTACTTATGCATTTATCACCACATGATGCAAGGGGTTTAATTCAAAATTGGAAAATTCATTATTGAGGAGATGGTAAAGAAAATGTTTGAGTGTCATAAGGAATGAGATTTTCCCATCTTCCTTTTCCCAAAAATACAAGACCTGAGTGATGAGGTGGTGTACCTAATACATTAAGGCATTTGGGATTGAATGACACATCCCTTAGGAGATTCCCTAAAACATGTTTGGAACAACAACCTTCATCATTATGTAACACTTCTATGTAGTGTGATTGGCATTCACAGATGGAAACCATTCAGGTTGGCTAAAACTCCCATATGCATTTTCCATGAAGTAATTTGAGGATGTGCTAAGGATAATTACAAATGTGTAATAGCTAGACATCCTAGAGAAGGTTGTGGATTTGGAAAGGAGTAGGTTGAGGTACCAGTATGTGCACCCAAGAGGGAAAGCTAAACAAATAAGAGGAGGATGAATCAGATCGCAAAGACCTCCATTCCCTTCAGAGAAAATTCATGATGGGGCACATATTAAATATTTACTATGAGATGAAGCCAAGGAAGAGGGGTACCAACCTTGATAAAGATGATGATCACCCCCTACAGATTGGTGAAGAAGGAACACCAACACAATAGTGAAGAAGAAATATCCCCAAGAAAAATGGGGAGAGGCACTTGAATAAATTCAAGAGCACCTCAAATTAAGGATTGCATCTAATCAAGAAGTAACCTCCTCATTTACAAAGAAAAAGAGCATAACTTTTATGCCAAGGATTGCTTATTCTAGTAAGGAGTAGAAAAATAATTCCAAGGGGCCCATTGTAATGCTAAAAATAACCTTAGTATAAATGGAGGTAGAAGAAGCCTACACATAGGAAATGGAGGAAGAGGTAAAAGAAGAAGGTACAAAGGTATATATTGTCCAAGAAGTATTAGAGGATCCCATAACTAATTAAGTTGAAAATTCCCTCCAAGGTGGCACTACCACCATTCTTGGAGAATTAGAGAAGCCATCATGCACCTCATTTGAAGAGCCCTTCACACAACCTCCACAAACTATGAAGGAAAAGAGAAAGGTGTGGAGGAAACTAGGATTGATTGAGGTAGAAATTATAAAGGTGCTCATGCTAGAGAAAAAAAATAGGTTATGAATGAAACTAAAATGACTCAAGGAGATATTGAGAGAGTTAAAGGTGAGGAAAAGGTGACAATGGAAAAGAATGATATAGAAGAGAGTGCCAAGAAAAAGAGGGCCAAGAAAGAAAATAAAAAAGAGGTTGTCACAAGTGTGGAACCAATTGAAGATGTAGTAGAGAAGGAACATAACACCCCCACTAGTGAAGTATAAAAATATACACAACAAGCACAACCAAGTAATAAATGGGCACTCAAATAAAAGGAAGGCAATGCTAGCACCTTAGAAACACAATAGATAGGGAGCATTGAAGAGACCTAGCAAAAATAGGAGGGCAAAACTGGTGCCAAGGGACAAGAAGAAGTGGATAAAGGGGATAAGTCTAAAGAAGAACCCCTATAAGAACATGAAGAAAAAACCTCTAAGGAAAGCATAAAATAAAGTGGTAACATTGAGGAAGAGGAAGAAGAGAACAAGGTGGTAGCCAATGTAGAAGAAAAGGCATAGAGTTGAGCCTCAAAGAGAAGATGAAAAAGGGGTGGATAGAGGAATACTTTTACATGTTTGAATACATGCCCCCCAAATTTTCCATGGATAGGACACACATAAAAATTTCATTTATGTTAAATAGCTACATGGATGAGCCTCATTTTGAGGTAACTCAAAAGGTTATTTTGGTATGGATAAACATGAGGAGGGGTAGGAAACCTTTATCCTAAATCCTCATGTCATGAACCCAGTCAGGTCTGCCAATGTGTTCATCTAGATGGCCACTAAAATCATGTGAAAGAGCATCATCAATGATGTTAGGGTGAATAAATGGAAGAAAATCAACATGGATGTCTAAGAGGAGGTGTATGCCATGAAGTTAAAACTATAACAACTAGTCGATCACATAGAGGCTACCAAACCATCCCTTTTGGTTGGTGTTGATACATCAAACCTCTCAAGGGTTGACAAAGTGTGTGTGCTAGTGAAAAATATGATTCCAAGGTTGAAAATAGAACCAACACATGAAGAAGAAGAAAAACCATGCACCATGCTATAAAAATAACTAGCTTCCAAGCTTGAAGAGGTGGAAGACCTCTTTGAAAAGATATAAGATGTCATAGACATAGCCAATTCCATCTTCATGAACTTTTACAACCAAGCATCAGTCATAAATGCATGCCTTAAGTAGGTAAAGAGGGAGAAGGAAGAGTTAAAGGTGTAGGCTTACTCTATGAGTATTGAAGAGCATGCATAGATAATGGATAGGGTCAACATATTAAGCACATAAATAAAATACCAAGAGTAGAACCTAGAATAACTGTTCTGTGCCTTGAAAAATAAGGCCTAAAACTAAGGATTAATATTAGATAGAGGAGTTAAAATGTCTAAGGAAAGGCTAGAATCCTTTAAGAAGGAGTTAAATATAACTCATGTGCTATTACTTAGCACCACTTCCACAAAGATAAAAAACACCATAAAGGAAATCATGCTCACTATCAAGGGCTTTGAGGACTTCAACACCGAGATGAGGGAGAGCATGCTCAAGTTCATCATGCCTAAGGATTTGGCAGCCTAGTTTGAGGATAGACTAGAAATTTTGTATGGGGTAATGTTGGGCCCCTAATTTGACTAAGTATGGATCTGTGCCAACTTAATTGACATCTAATCAGTAAGTAATCACTTAGTATGATTGCCATTTTGGTATCTTTTACTCTAGCTAGAGGAATTTATGCACATCTTGCACTAGTTAGAAGGCAGTTAATTGGCAACCAACTTTTTAGGGCATCTTCATGAGTGGCTATACATGGTGATAATAGCTCAAAGGGTGTAAGGTGATGGATATGATGGAATGATCAACAAAGGATCCAACTCAGCACCCAACATGCACTCTCTACCTTGGAAAGGTTATTCTCTTGTGTGCTATAAAGCCAAACTCAAACCAATGAGTAGAGAGACATAAATAAAAGGCAATGAATTTTTGGATTTTTTTTTCTAAATGCAATGGCCACCATTAATATTAGAACTAGCTCAGACACCATGATGAATCTATTTCTGTAAGCCCAAGCTCATACGTGAGCCCTTGAGTAGAGAATAAGTTTATAAAAGTTTGTAATCTATCTTATATCCTTTATTTTACATAATATTAATTATTATCTATATTTTAATCCTTAGGCAATGAAGAAGAATGGTTGAAATAATACATGGTGTCCTTTGATTGAATGTCTTTCATGTCACTATTGAATTATGCAATGAATGTAATAGTTATAATGGTTTAATTTTTATTTATGAATGTTAGGTTTAAGAAATATTTTGATTTAGATCTTTAATGGTGTCCCTATGTAAAATATGATATCAAAATTCTTTATAAGATGGCCTAAGTATAGATAAGAACCCATGCCTAGTGAAGATATCCTTGCATGAAGTGTGATCCTAGTATAAAATTGATGTAAAACAACCCCTTGACCCTTTAAAAGAACTTGAATGATGCAAAGCTTAGTGAAGAAAATATTTGTACCCATGAGACTATAAGACCAACCTGATATAGGCTTATGTCCTTATGACTAGAATTAATTCCCTAAATAGGATTTGCACCTATAGACCATCATCTTTGCCTAAAAACTTGTTACGCCAATGAACCTACCAAAGCCTTTGTTGAAATGACCAAGTCCTACAAGGATTGAGTTTCACCATGGCATAATTAGCCTAATGCAGGCCCTAATTCTTTCTCTTCTATGCTTTGGGTGAGTGCATAAGGTTTGAACCTTATTTGAATTGATGCCAACATAGTCAAGTGACAAATGTTGAACACATCAAGAACAAAATATGGTTGTTCCTAGTTGTAATAAGCCTAAAAATAACTGAACAAACAAATAAGTGTATGACCCCATGAATAAATGAATTTACCCCCTTTTTTAAATAGGCAATTTTTAAAGAGGCCTTTGAAAAAGGTCACAACAAAATAGTGGGGAACATAAGGAATAGGTGATCAACTAATAAAGATGAGATTTTAAGGTCTAAAAAACCTACATATCAACTTACAAGAGTAGAAGAAAAGAGGTGTTCAATAAAATATCATGAAAAATTGAGTAAATAAAATGAGTAATATCAATAAAATAATAAATTTTATAAACTAGTTCCATGCAAAGTGCCCCTCACAAGGTACATGAAAAAAAATCTAGAAAATTGAGATATAATTTCACAAAATAGAGATCTTAGATGGGAAAAAATTACCTTGAAGGTATTGAGGTATCCAAGGGAGAGATAGACCTAATATGGAAATCATGATATAAAATTCCACCAAGTCCTATGACAACCCAAAGTAGGCAACTTAAGGTACCAACATGCAAAATGGAATATAATCTAGGGTCGATTGGCCAACCATTTACAAAGGTGATGTATGAAATGAATAATCCCACTAGTGGTGGAGTTACATGGTTCCAAAATAGTGCCAAAGTGTAGTGTAACCCAATCTCATAGTGGTGAATATCTATAAAATAGGTAGCCTTAAAAAGTGTAAGTTAATCCACCATTGTGTTAAAAATGGGACAAAACCTCATAGACATGATATTCCATGGATATTGGATTAGTGAGTCAAAGAGTGCATATATACACCAAAGGAAAAAGTAATAAACAAAGCTTATACTTTCCCCTAAGCACCAAATCTATGGGGCTTATAATGGGAAACAATATATGTCCTTGATAAGTAAAAGAGAAACAAAACCATATATAACATGGGTGATCACATAGACTACACCAAAAATGGTGTTTCCCTAAAGGAAATTCAACTCACATCATCAAAACTATGAGAGCTATGATACCCAAAAGGGAATATTTATTGAAATACACCTCACACCACCACATGGTTGTGGGCCTTAATGCCAAAAATGAGAGGATAGATCAAAGATTCCTTTTGATTGAGTTCCATGAAGATGGGATCTCAACCAAATAAGATAAATCACTAGTAAATAGTCTACAGGTTATAAGGACCAAAGAGGAGCTAATGATAAGTTTAGAATGAGGAGGAAAATAACCATTTTTGGGGGCCTTATTAATCTTACTGTAAGACATAAGATCCTTAGTAATGTACCACACTTTTAGGTGCACATAATGGCATTAAAAAAGGGTCATCATTAGAAATTTACTCCTTCTGATATGTATTCACTACACCAATGGACATAAAGTTTGGTCTAAACCTAGAAGATTACCTAAGATAAGAGGAGGAGGGGATATTGGCTAAGAGATACCCAAAAATTGAAGGGTTTTGAGAGGTCTAAGGGGAGTAATTAGGATAGGTAGTACACATCTCTTGATGATTTTTATGGGTAGTCATTTAAGGAATGAAATTAGCCAAGTAAATATAAGGATCAAATTGATAATATTTGACAAAGAAAGATTCATCAATGAAAAAATGTATAGATTCAATAAGAACCTAGGTCAAAGTAAACTTTAATATTAATTACCATCAAGGATTGACCCAAAGGTCAATAACTATTAGCATATCCAACATGTCAGTAACCTAAATTGAGTGCATGTTGGAAAAAAAATAGAGTTATAGTTAACAATGGCAATGATAACAATAAGCTTTCTACCCTGGTTTTAACATTTTTCATTAAACAAATCTAAAGATAAATGACATGAATATTTAGACTAATGGGGAGGTGAGTGATGATAATTTCTCATATATTTATTTTTATTCTCTTTCTTAGTTTTATCTTTATGATGGTTAGGAATAGGCTCCTTGAATGCATACAACTTATGGTTAGGTGTAGAAAAAGGAGAATCATAAGGATAAGTCTAAGCACTAGAATTATAAGATGTGCATTAAATATTATATGCCCTTGTAACTAATTATTATTAAAAATTAGATGGATCATAAGAAAACTTGATTTTTGGTCTATCTTTACCATTTTTATAATAAATATTGCATAGGGCATTAACCTCTCTAGTATCTTTTTATCTTTATTTTTTTGATATAAAATCAGCAATACTAATGGTAGTCATAGTGTGGTTTGAATCAAACTAAGAGGATTTATTTTAGTTTGGAGGATATTGGATACCATTTTTGACCTCAAATACTTTAATCTTCAAACACTTAATAACAACATCATTGTAAGAGGTAGGATCATGCTTTAGAACTTCAAGGTGAGTCTTATGCCTTAATGCTCAGGTAAAAATGGTAAAGATATGATCATCCATGAAAATTGATTTGTAATAATAAATATTTGAATGTAATCAATGGATAAATTTGGACTTATTTTTATTAAAAAACTAGGAAAAATCATCTAAAAGGAACTTAAAGCTATAGAGATAATTTGGTGGTAGATTTTGTAACTATTGACCAAATTTGACCCTATGTAAAATTTAGTCAATCCCTATATAGTAAAACTTCCTATAGGGTCTTTTTAGGGTTATAAATATGTTATTCATGTTTAGGAGGGTTAATTAATGTGTTTCACCCTAGTCATTTTGGTCATTTTTCCTAATCTTTCCTTATGCCACCTCTTTGGATTTTATAATGACTTGTATAGTTTCCACAAGAATCCAAGTGTGTAAAACTATTTTTCAACATCAAATATGTTAGTTGAGGTGTTAGGAGTCAATTTATTAATTGAAAAATAAAATTTCAACATGGAAAAGATGAGATAATAAAATTTCAAATAGTTTAGATGTAGTTGTATGGTTAAGTATAGTAGACTTGGCACATGGTAAGTTTAATAGGATATCTATAGGATATAAAAGTAAATTTACATGTTTAAGAAGTCATAATAGGTTCAAATCTAGGAAAAACTGGTTCATATTCTCCATAACTCTCCTAAACAAGTCAAAATAGGTCAATCAATTTGCTTTGAGTATGGACTTTAGGGAGGAGTTTCACTGAATGATTTTTGTGAAAGTTATTAGCCTTTATCTACTCCATTTTCATGGAAAGGTTTTAAAGTTTGGTCTACTATGATCTATGAAATATCACTAAGAAGGTTAATGACTTTTTTCTACTTGCATATCCCCATGCCCTCATTTTATTTTCTATGTTTGGATTGTTATATGAAATTAAATTGGTGTACATGTCCTTAAATATCATGACCCTACTTATTACAAGGTTTTCAATCTTTTTTACACGTGTGTAGATCATGAAGTAAGCAGAGATACCTCTTTTTGTAAGTGGAATTCATCATTGAAGTCTATAAGTAGTGTTTCATTAGTTGTAGAGTTCACCCTCATATGAATGATTTAAGTACAATGCTAAAATGTTTGTTTCCAACCTCTAAAAACATTTTTTTAATATATTGTTCATGAAAGTATTGGTATCAATAGTTTACCTATTAAATGCAAAGTTATAAGATTCTTGATACAGTCAAGTAGTTTCATTACAAACACCTACAGGCTCCACTTTCAAATTTGAAGGAGGATCAAGATATGAGGAAGAGAATAATGGTGTTTACGAGTCTTAAGCCTAACTAAGATCTCAAAAAAACCATATGAAATTAGTGAAAGGTCATTAAGATGATGTCAAGTTACTAATTTGACACACAATCCTACATTTTATGACATCTATAGACAACCTCAAAAGTGGTTTGAGAGTCAATACAAATTAGGTAGAGGAATGTTGATATGAGGATGGTTGAAAACATTTGAAACCTTCGTTAAGGTCTAATAAGATAGAGAAGACAATTGTGATGATGTTAAATCCATTATATTGTAGATAGAGTTAGGTTCATGTTCACAAAATGGGAAAATTTTCTTATGAGCTCAATTACCTTAATATCTTTGAATGAGTTCTTTGATCAAATAATGAATTATATGTTGGTAATTGTTTATGTGCTTTGAGAAATTCTAATCACTTCATTATTGTTGATTGGATGGGGATGTCACCTCTTAACATGAAAATAATATTTCAAGGTCAAGAGGAGATAATTTTTGGAGGTTTCCAATTCAATCAACTTTTCACTATAGACACTTAGTGAAATCTACAGTGCTTTCAAGAAAACTTGTAAACAAGCTTGTAAACTCCTAGTGCATTGATTGAACAAAAATGGGAGAATGAAATTAAAGAATAAGTGAGTTCATATAACTATGGGATGATCCTTAGTGGTTGAAATATTGAACCAAGGGAGTGGACCATAAGGATCAAGTTGGAATTTTTCCACCTACAAAATTCTTGACTCTCCAAATAGGAATTTATAGGCGATGCAGTCAAGAAACTAGATGGGATAGTTAAGAGGTGAACTTGGTTGATAGAGAAGAGTTGGAAGATGTAATATTCACTCCAAAATATAAAATATCACCCATCTATGTGGTTTTTGGACAAGCATCACCATCTACAAGAACCTTGATAACCCTGAATACACACCTATAGTTATGACATAATCTATAGACTAGCTCATGCATAAAGGATGTTAAGTGAAGGTGAGAAAAAGGGTTTGAAGTAAATTATCATGTTTAAATAAACCTTCAAAAGTAATATCACACTCCATGTGACTTTAAATGATAGATAATAGGTCCAAGACTGAGTTTTAAACCTTCACCAATAGGTAGTCTTAAACCCTGCTTACAACTTGCAGACGTAGTGAGCCAATTTTTGGAAACTCAAGGGTTTGAAAGGATTTTAAGCATGATAAAGCTATGATATTTTATATATAATATCCTGAAGAATTTTTTGAGGCCTCCATAATCTCACTTTTTTCTTATGCATGGGATATATGCCCTCTATTTTGTCTTAGATAGAGGGCACTCCTTGAGTGAGAAAACTTATAGGTTAGTATGAGAAGAATAAGAAAATGGGTAGAAGAATCTTGGAACCACTGTATAATGATGTGAAAGGATGAACTAAATATATATTTTTTTTTGAAAGGCCTACATAGTCATTGGGAACCTATAGGTGGGTTATACATCCAGTCATACTCAAACTACATCTTTAGGCCTATAACAAGGCCTATACCCTAGTGATCTCCAACTCCATACAAAAGGACACATGAACCTTCCAAACTATATGAGGACCTTCAAGGGAGAGTGAAAGACTAGTGGGATCCATTTATTTGAAGATAACATCACACATATGGTCAATTTGACCTTAAACCACTTAAACCTATTCAAAAAGCATGAGAGAGCTTGAAAGGCCAAGTTTAACTGCTCAAAATTATATGGACACCAAGCATGAGACATAAATAACTTAGGGAGGGTTTAAGGGGTTATTATACCTCAAATTTTGAATTTTTTTCAAATATTGGATGTCAAGATTTTATGAATAATACTTAATAGTCTAAACTTATTAAAACTCTCCTAAAACCCTATCTAGGACCTAATGGAGAATGCATAGTGTTAAATGAATATAAATGTGATAAAATGGCCATGAAACTAATTGGAACCTATCTATCACTCTCATGGGATCCATGATACTTTATCCATACTATCATCTGTACGGATATGGCTAATTCTTTGTTTCTTACAAGATTTGAACTATTTTATAGGTACAAAAGAGAATGGGTAAGTAAATATTATTTTGGGAGGTACGTAGGGAATTATCATAACACTTAGTACTGATTTTTTAATATGGTTTAATAAGAAAAGACTTTTTTTAATCTCAGTCATAACAGGTAGTCCAAATAGATAGTGAGAAGGCAAGATGATTATCAAGTGATGGAAGTGAGAACTGTTCTAAGAGTTTCATATACATCTATTTGATATAAAAAAGGACAAAAGATATTCATTTTAGTTTCCTATAATCTATTTAATGCATTTATTTGAGTAATTTCAAGCTATTTGGATGACAAATGTGATGCTAAACTTGGAGGATAAGTGACAAATGACTACAAGTAGTGAATGATAGATGATAAAGATGAATCCATCAGTTAGGGATGAGTTTATGAAATTAATTGACCTATTATATAATTTATCATGATATACCATATGTGTCAAGGATCCCTATGGAAATTTTTGACACTCAGTTTCACTCCTTGCCATCATGAAGGTAGTTTCAAGCAAGATAGTGAAGGGTCTATGCCAACTTGAGGAAGATACATTTTTAGGGATTGACACATGTCCATATCAATTTCCTAACTTATTTTCCACTTCATTCCATGGATTTTTAATTGGTTATTATATATTAAAACTTGGTCTTGTGACCTTCGAGCTTCACTTCTCTTTGTTCTTCTAAGTTCCATAAATTTAAGCCTTTTTGGATTTATATTAGATCCATAATTCATATGGCAAAGCTCTACTAGTTTTGAAACCTCATTTGCATTTTAATAAAATTTTAAAAGTTGGTTTCATTATATACAATCTCTTACTTGAATGTGTTAAGTGGTTTGTGTGTTGATAAGTGATGAAAATGCTCTCCTTGTTTCCATGTCTACTCTTACATGTTTGTGTGAATGAGATCTCTTTTAACAAGTTTCATAAAGTGTACTATTTATTAATTTTGTATTGAAGTGTGAGAGGGATTAGGAGTATCTTATATTATAACTTATCTTCCCCTACCTCTATATAGGCATGGAAATTTACCTCTATGAGAAATAATTATGCTATAAGGACATAAGGATGATTTTATTTTGAGTAGTCTTTTTTATTAAGTGTAGATACAAGTGTGTTGTGTGAAGTTGTCTTGGTGTATTACCTCATTAGAATAGGTTTATTTTATGTCTCCTTATTACCTTTTCCCCTAATAGTTATTATCTTAGTGTAGTGTGATCCCAAGAGACAAATCAAAGGATCTAAACCTTTTAAACCTAGATATCTATCTCTTGTATTGGCTTTTCTATGAAGGGAGATAGTTCCATGCTGTCCTAAAATTGATAAGGTCTACTTTACTTATCCATGGTGAAATTTTAGGCTAAAATAGTTTTGGCACTCCTTGTGGGACATGAGGTCTATGAATGTTGTTTAAGGTAGATGCTTACATTGACAACAAGGAGTTGTAATAGCCCACTTCTTGAATAATTTGGTGACTCCAAAGTTTCAATCTCGATTGTAGACTAGTGTAACCTTTCATGCCTAAGGTAAACACAAGGTATCTTACTAAAGGTATACCTTTTGAATTTCAAGAGCTTCCTCCTTATTCCTATAAATTAAGTAGATTTAATCATACCCATCCCTATCCAAAGAGTTCTAGTCTTTCTCAAAGGCCCATAAGAAAGTTCTTGATTCATCCATTCTTGCAAAGTTCTAAGGCTGACATGGCAAGGTACCATCCTTTTGTTGCCTTTAATGTCCATATCCCTCTAAATATTCCTAATTATGATTATATCCCCATATCTTCAATCAAAAGTGTTTCATTATACACCAATGAGTCTTCCATCACACCCATTAACCATATAAGGAATATTGATAACTTCTATAATATCCATCACATCATAGAGGATAACATTAAAATTAGGATATTGGTTATCTATTTCAAGGGTAAAACACTTGACTAGTATGTAACATTGGTGCCTAGATCAATCATAACTTAGGATGATCTAGGAGATGCATTGAGAAGAAGATTTAAGGAAAAGAGTGATAACTTGTCACTAATGGAAAATCTAACCATCATTAGAAGATTACTTTAATAATTAATTCAAGACTTCAATACACTATTCCAAAATACATGGGACAGAATCCTAATATTGGTAATACCAATAAATCACCATGCTTTCCTTTATTTCCTTAAGGTATTTGATAGTGACATTTCAATGTTGATACAATCTATGTCAGGTGATACCTTGCCTAATGCCTATGAGATAGTAATTAGGGTAGAGAATTATTTAATTCAAGCTAGGAAGATTTCCATAAGACTTCCCATGCCTATTTTTCCTAACTTTCAAACTCCTACACCTGCTATTACTCCCATTCCTATACCTAAAAATAAGTCTACTTCCCCTAGTCAACCAAACAAACCTAATGAGGTAGAAAGGATGGGATGTATAGAGAAAGAGATCCTAAGCCTAAAGAGAATCATTCAAAAATAGAAAGTCTATCCCTTTCAAATTCACTATCAGTCTAATCAATCCTATCCCAACTACCAAGGTTTTTTAACTCCTTTCCAAGGTCATACTCAAGGTCAAGGATAGTTGTTCCAATCAAAACCATATGGTGGTTACAATACTAATACTCCTTCTACCTCAAGAACACTAGCGCCTACTCAAAAATATATTTCTCAAGAGCACAATAATAAACCTTATGATCCATCTCCCTATGTTAATGAAGCCTTCAACCAAGCCTTCATGGAAACTTTGGGGACTATGATAGCTATGACTCAAAATAAAGTATGAAATAGAGGAGTGACTGATGGGAAGGGTGATTGAATGGGGTTTGTATTAGGCAATTAGCAATAAGATGACTTGTGTGAAATCAATCATCAAGGGTAGCCAAGCATTGATATAAGTTATATAGCTAAAAATATAAGGAGTAAGAGGAATGTTCTTGAAGAAGTCTAAGGGGTTACTAATGGTTATCTAATGAATCTTTAAACAAGTACAAGACTAGGTATGTCTAGTGTTGCTCCAAATACAAAAATAGGTCAAAGAGGTCTGTATGTTAGGAATGTTTTCATACCTCTAAGTTCTCAAGGTATAGGCAACATGATTCCTTATAGTTGGCAAGAAAGATTTAGTGGTCCTTTCAATAACATTATGGATCAAATGAGGAGGTCTTAGTTGAATGTATCCATGTGGGATACATTAGTTATACCTAGATAAGTAGACCTATTTCAAGAGGAATTGTCCAATCTTAGATTGACATTCAAATAGCCTAGCCATAGAGAGGTAGCCTTGAAAAACACCATGATTCCAAGTGAAGGGTAGTCAAGTAAATTTGAAAAGGTAGACAAACCTCCTCCATTATATCTATCCATCATTAATGGATATTATTTGGTGCATAATTATCTCATTAATAGTGTAGCTACTACTTGTGTCATGCCTAAGATGGTAGCTAGTAAATTGAACTTCAAGTATGGAACCATGCTAAAGGTGTGATCTAATTGGATGGGTCAATTGTTAATACCATTGGTATAATCAGAGGTTTGAAAATCATTCTCCATGGTTTTCCCACCTTCACCATCTAACAAGATGTTTTAATGGTTGATGTGCCTCCTTATTTTGCACTTTTTTATTTAGATAGTTCATAGCTAATATTGGAGGTTATATTAGTTTAGATTAGTCCTACATGGGTCTTAAGACTAGATATGGTACAAAAGTAACAATCAAGTCATATCTAATTTATAGTTTTCATGTTGAACCCTATGTGCCTTATACTTCTAAAATGAATTTCAATGTGATTGAAGAAGATGATCACCCTAATCATCAAGGAAATCTAACTCTCCTTGATGGCATATCTGATTTGTATCTTGATGAGTGGGGAGTTAAGTAAGGTGATTTTGAATAAACTAGTCTTGGAACTTATATTCTTCATGAGGATATTGATGGAGTCCTTAAGGTAGAACATGATAGCATCCTAAAACAAGTTGCATTTGGAAACTACCTTGTACATGTGGATGGTGATGTGAGCATCACAACTTTGTCAAGATATGAAATTCCTAAGGAGCAGTCCATTCTACCTGCTAAAGAAGAAAATAATATTGAACCTAAAACTCAAGAAGAAACAGATGAGTTGTGGTAGTAGTTAAATGCCATTATTTAAGAGTTTGAAGAGATTATCAAGATTTGAACTATTGAAAAGGAGTGTAAACTTGATAAGGAAGATAATCATATCCTTAATGAGTACAAGGAGGAGCTTGATATCTTAGTCAAGCAGGAAGCAACCTTGGCAGTCCAAGATGTGTTTGATGACTTCTAATAACCATGGTGAACCAAGAAGTAATTAGCAAGTATAAACATGGTATTGATGAATTCCAATAGTAAATATACCCTATTTTAAATGTACATGAAGATGAGAATGATATGGTGATCTCTAATAATCCAATTGAAGATTATGAATTAAGTATATCAATGCCTAAACAAGCTTCCACTTCAAACATGTACTTAAATGAGCTAGATGGAGTGTTTTTGCATACTTCAATTGAAAAAATTGCAGTTAGTAGAAGCTAAAACTATGGTAAGTCTATTTATTACTTCCACAAACAAGATTTCATTAACAAACATGCACCATATAAGGATCTATTTTCTTGGAGCATCAAGGATGCAAGGATCATTTTATTTGACCATGGTTATCTAATATAGGAATTTAACTCAAAGGAGGAGGTTTGTATAGATTTAGTCTCAAAAATAATGAAAAATTAACTCACTAACAATCTAACATCCTTTAGGCCTAATCATGGGGGGAAATAATGAATAAACCAAATGAGATCTCAACAAAACATGGAAGGTAATGAGAAATATAAACATAGTAAACATAAATTCCTTACCAAATCCTTGATAAATCTAAATGGTAATTTGATTGGCTTGCTCGATTTATGCATAATAAGTCTTCATCAATGACATATGGCTAACATCATCTCTTCTATGCACCATTGTTGAATGCTTGGCTTGATTGATGCATTGATTGATTCAATGGCTTGATGGCTTTGGCTCAATTTTGACATTATAACACTAGGATTTTAGCTTCATGAATCTATTCTTGCATTAAAAATCTAATTTGATTGATCTCCATAAATGAAGAGCTCTAGGATTGCTTTTATAGGATTTTAAATCCCTTGAAATGGGTTAAATCTAGCCATGGTTGAGTTTATTAACTTTGGTTGAGTTTAGCATATTCTTAGGATATTCTTTTAGATATTTTCCAAAAGTGAAAACTCACAAAGGTAATGAGTGTGTTATAAAAATGTTTTAAGATGATCTTAGATTTAATTTTTAGTAATTTATTTATTAGCTCATGGGTGAACTTAATTAGGATTTGAAATTGATTTAACTTGCTAATTGATTTTGATTAGGGTGTGCAAGTTAATTATTTCTTTTTAGGCATTTGGTCATTTGTTTGATTTTGATTAATTCAATGTGTGTATTTTCCTTGTTTAATTGATTTAATAGGCCAAATTTATTTAATTCAAGATTATAAATCTAAATTTGAGACTAATAGAAATTATTACATTAAATGTTTGATGATTGGTAAGAATTGGTCTACTAGTTTGATGCAAAGCCATTGGTGGCCAAATTTACATGTCTACAGTTTACCCCTATTTGGTAAGATGTTTCAAGATATAAGCATAGTAACATATTTTGAAGGAATAAAATGGTTATTTATGCTTACAACTACAATAGTAATGATTGGACTATAACTGCCCCCTCAAAGGAGTGATTAGTAAGTGGGTTGGCAAACGGTCCCTTGAAGGAAAAAAGCAAAATAAGGGGACTAAACAAATGAATATGCTGGGGTGAAAACATAGTTATTCACCTAATTTGGGAAAAATCATTGATAAATATAATTGGGATGGTGTATAATGGTTTGCCCAAAGGTGGTTATAAGCATTGTACCCTGATAGTGGAAATATAGTATGATAACACAATGATTTGCCCCAGGAGATCATATAATCATTGAGAAGATGGAGATGCCCTAGTTAGGATATAAAAACAAGAAAGGAAATTAGTGATAACATAATGATTTACCCTAGTAGGAGATATAATCATTGAGAATGCATGTGGGATGGTGTACAGTGTTGATGTAGTATACCCTGATTATGAAAAACATGATTAATGGTTGATGATTGATAACTTGATACATAGGATAAAGATTAACTAGGACAACCTACTAGTAGGGATATGATCATCTAAACTAACAAAGCTTGAAATTATTTCATTACTTAATTACTCTATTTGAGATATGATTGGGATTGGATTGGGGTTATTGCTAATGTCAGTGTCGAGGAGATGTTGATGTTACATTGATGTTGTAGACCTCTCAAAGTTGATTTTTGCTATATTATTTAATTTTAGGCCTCATGATAGAAAATTATATGGGCTTTTCCAAAATATGCATAAAGACTAACTCCTAATATCTGATACTCAATGGAAAATGATTGCATTGATGATAAAAAACACGATGACAATGTAGAAATTTCAATATAGATAGATTCAAAAATAATGTGCAAGGAATCTCCCAATAAACACACATAGAATGAATCAAGGACATAGTTATAAATGAAAACAAATAGGCACATAAACAAACAAATAAAATAAACAAACAAGACAAACAAAGAAATAAACAAGTGTTAGTCCTTATGTTAGTATAAACAACATGATGAACATTGCCCCTAGAAAGTAGGTGACAACTAAATAGACAAACAATATGGGGGAATAGAAGAAAAGGAAGGGGGTCATATATATATCTCCATATGTTCTAGGCAAGTGGATGTTACCTACATAGTTCTATGGATATGATGATCCAATGAAACTTTAGGCCAAATGTAGTTCTGCTAGGAAATGGGAAAAAAATGATGATTGATATAAGATATGATGAATGTGATATAAGAATAGGGATGAACTCAAAAAATGGTGATAGAATAGGATAACATTCCAATAAGGATGGGGAAACTAAGGAACAAGTGATTTGTTTGTGACTTAGTGTGGGTTCCTAGAATCCTTAAGGCAAAAAAGTGGTCAATGTTTTTTGGAATTTTGAAGTATCTCAACTAAATAGATAATGATAAGACACTAAATGGTCCAATCTCAAAAAATAGAATGAGTGTTATAACTTTAAATGATGCTCACAAAATGGTGAGAGCGTGGCTGAAGTTGATCATAAAATGGTGAGAGTGTGGGTGAAGTTGTTTGAAAAATACAGAGAGTGTGGCTAAAGGGAGACTAAGCTGACATTGAAATGAATTAAATATGACCCACATATTCCCAAAATGGATTTATTTCATAGTATTTCACCTCACAATGATGTAATCTGACTAGTGTAGTAGCCAATTCAAATAAAACAAGCATAGTTGGTATGATGGCATAATATGACATGAGAATGGATAGGTGATACATAAGTCATAATAAACAAATGTTGTCCCTAGTTTTCCCATAGGTGGTTATAAATAAGATACAATTGATAGATCAATGATACCAATTTACCCCAACAGGTGATATAATTAGTATCAAGACTGGTGAACATTGATTTGCCCTAGCAGGTGATATAATCAGGATCACATAAAAAAACTTGATAATAAGGGAAAAAGTAATGATGTAACTACTTAAAATTCTATGATACTACTCCAAAATACTACCTCTATCTAAAATTATTGAAATGACCACTAAAATTGATTTGATTCTATATGCTAAAAATATGAAACCAATGGACAAACCAAGGTCAAACAGGCTAGGTTGATAGGATTTAAAACATGTTTGGTTGAGTACGAATGGAATGGTAAAATGGTATGATAGGATGGCCTTACTTAGGATACTGATGGTTTGATTTATTGGTTAGAATAGTAGGAGGGATACCCCCAAGTGGTAGGGTGAAAGAAATGATTATGTGATAATGACAAATGGATATGTGATAATGGAAAATGGATATGGAAAATTGAAATGGCATGTTAGATGTTTTTGGATGATGATGGTCATTTATTTTTTATTTTTATGGCCCAGGTATGTGATTTTGTTGTTCTTGTTGATGTGGAGATACACATCCTGATCAACAAATGATACAACAAAAATAGTCAATCATGTTAATTGCTAGCCCATACTTATCTAAATAGCTTCTTTGTCAAGATTTGGCTAGAAATTTAGATGCCAATAATATTGTTATGATCTTTTTTGGTCATTGATTTCATTCCTTTCAAATTTCAAGACAAGGTATCTTTATAGCCTCTATAAAGGAGATTATGGGCATAGATGGTAAATAAGGATAAATGTTAAGTGATAGGTTTGATTGAGAAATGAAATGGTGGATGATAATGGAATGAATAATGGTGGGTAAATCAATAAAGATCAATACTTCCAGACACACATAAATGTTGTTGATTCTAGATTTGATATAAATTTAGATGTGGCAGGGCTAAAGACTTTTGAATATGCATTCTATAGGACCACTAAATTTTTCTCTTGTTTGGTCCTAAGAGTATCTACCATCTGATTAGGTTGTAAAGTGGAAGCTATTTTGATTTGATCTTTGATAATACCTTTATTAATAAGTAAAGAATTTTTGTGCTTAGCCATTGGCACCTTGAAGAGGTTTATACCAATGAAGTTGTCTTGAATATCCTGTAGCACCTTCAAGAAGGTTTTACTATAGATCATTAACTTTTGACTTTGATTGAATCCAATGGTAAGACTGATGTTGATTCTACTTTTGATGCTAAATCAAATGCCAATTCAAGAATAGAACGTAACTCTAACTTTGATTCTTCATCTGATGGATACTCTATTAAAATGATGTTTTGTTGAATGTTTGGTATTGGATAAGTAATAATATGTGATGGTATAATAGGCTCCACAAAGAGTGGTTTATTTGAGGGAGATAATGTAATGATGCGATGAAGGTCAAGAGACAACTCTTTAGTGACTAGCTCATCAAGGGAAGGGTATTGAAAAACACGCATAGGAATAAAAGGTGATTCATAATAGGTTAAATTATCACAAATGGTTGGTTTAACAAAAACATCTTGGATTGGTTGGTTATTTTGATCTTGATTTACAATTAATTGGGAAACACTAGTTTCAAATACAACTTGGTCTTTGAATGATTGGCTCAGTTGAGGTATTGATTAGACTAGCTAGGATTATGGTTGAATGACTAGTTAAGGTTTAGGATGAATGATTATCTTAATGATTGGTTGAGGCTGAATGATAGGTTATGATCATGATTGGATTTGTGATTGGATTGGTCAAAATCTTGATAGGATTGGCTAGTATTTAGATTAGATTGGCTGATGGATAATGAAAGGGCATTATGGAGCTTGGTTTCTCACAAAAACCAAAGGATGAGGTCCTAAAATGGTAATTGTTTTCCTTGGATGTTGTGGAGCTTGGTTATGTGTATAAACTAAATCATCTAAGTCCTCCTCATAAACCATATCATCATCAAAGATGTCTTAATTTGGATTACACATCAGCTCTTATCTTTTGTCCTTGAATTTATTATTATAAGGAGGGTAAAAATTTGTCTCATAATCATCCTTATCATAGAGGTCTATACCCAATTCCTCCTCACCAACTATATCATTCTAGGTGGAGTCTTGATTTTAGACCCGGATTTGATTATGTCAAGGTGGATAAAAATCCATCTCATAAACCATGTTATCATCAAAGGGGTCTTGAACAAAGCCATAAAGATCAAAGTTATTTTATTCAAACATTACATCATAAGTTTAATTATATGTGATTCCACCATAAGTGTATCTAGACATATTTTCATCAATGAAGAAAGATCCATAATAAAAATCCCTGTGAGTTATTCAAACTCTAAAAAACAATGTCCAAAGGACAAAGGGTTCAAATATGATCTAGCTTGGTCTAAGGTGGAGCTAAATCTCTAAAAAATATATGAAAAGACTTGTTAAAAATAATTTAGCATCAAATGATAAATGCTAAGTGTATGATACATGTAAAGGTCATGTAAAATGACCTAAGAACCAAACTACTAAAGTCTAATGTTGAAACATGTTCCAAGTATATCTAAGCTACTAAAGGGAAAAGTTGTTAGGTTTTTTGTCCAAACATGAAATCAAAATTTAGGCTCAAACAGGATATGTGAGGACTAATGGATTAATGGTGGCATAAGCTCAACTTCAAAAGCATGATTGATTAATCTAACAAACTTATAATAGTTTGACATAGACAAGGTACATGACTCTAGGAATAAAACATGATCCGATTGGTATAAGATGCTAAATAAGAGATGTTTGAAGATAAACTAATTTGATCAAGATAAAAGTACAAAAAAATATATCTTTCTAAATTGGAGTGATGAATTAACACAAGTTACATAATCCAAAAGATGAATATCTAGGTATCAACCCCATGAATTGAGGTATAAACTAAAATCAACCAATATTTAAATTTAAACTTGTAATATTTAATCAAGGACTCAACTAAGGAAAAACTATGGATTTGATGGCAAAGAGCTAGAAATATATGAACAATGTAACTATGTTAATCCAAGATTCAACAAGGCTCAAGTGATTGGTTGTAAATAAATGATAATATAGATGCAAGATGAAACAAGACAAGTCTTTTGAAATAAAATGGGAAACCTAATAGAATTATTGCTTCCAAGAGATGATGTAATAAATGGTTTATGTTTCAAGACTTCAAAGGCATAATATTTTGAAATGATTTGGGAAGAATAATGTTGCCTACCTTAATCAAGTGCTACTCCTAATGTTTTGACATAGAAACAAATGTTTTTCTAAGTTTAAATCATAGTGTCACATAGATGGCATAATGCCTCCTCAAATAGTGGAGTGATGTGGACTCATGACTCATTAAATGACATGGTTTGAATAATACAAATTTTAGTCTAACACACCAAGCAAAAATGACCAAAATACACTAAGTATAATCATCCAAATCCTAGAAAGGGTATGGCAATGTGGTATTGACTAAAACTAATTCATTTTTGATCATTCTAGATGGATCGCATGTCTACCAAATTTCATGTCAACAAACAAGGGAATCAGAACATCATTTGGGTCCACATCATATGGATTTTTGTAAAAAGGTCTTGCCTTTTTTACAATCATTACATATATCTCTCACTTAGTGTAGTGTGATGTCCAACATGCTCAAATGTCCTAGGTTTAGCCTCTACTAATAAATATTGTGTAACTACTCAAACCATCATCCTAGTGAGGGGATCCTAATTTATATATTCCCCCCCATAGAGAGGGGTTTAAGATGATGTTGGGAGATGAAATCCTAGACAAAGATTCCCTAAATAACTTGTGGGAGGTAATGAATTCCCCCTCATAAGCCAAGATGCATGAAATAAATGACACAATAGAAAGACTTTATGGTCGCCTCAAGATCACCCAATACTATTATGCATTTTTGGGGAGGGATTTAAACAAAATTATTTATATGCCTTAGACTAGGATCAAAGTGTGATGAGATGGTGCTTTTGATCCCAAAAGTTCCTTAAAGGGGATGGATTGGAGAGCATACATGCGAGTCTCCTTTTCTTAAAACACACAATCAACAAGCAAGTTTGCAAATAATTGAAGTGAGGTTAATTTTCACCAAGTTGAAAGTGTTTTATTAGATTAATTACTAACCCCTTGGCTATAATATGCAAAAATAGAAATAATTACAAACCACCCAAAAATAAGTTGTCACTTTTGATCCCAAAAGTTCCCTAAAGGGGATGGATGGGAGAGCATACACACATAACTCTCTATTTACTAAAACAAGTTTAGACTAAACAAATAATGAAAACAACTTGCAAATTTTTTGAAGTGTATTAAATTTTATAGCACTCAATGAAATGTGTGGTGGTGTTCTTTTATCCCCTTGGCTTTAATTTGTGAACTTTAAAAGATCAATCAAAACATTTAATACAAACATGCAAAACTTTATTTTTAAACTTAAAGTGAAATGCCTAATTAATTTTAAAACATCCCAAAAGAAGTGTGAAAGAACACACTAACAATATAACATCCTTTAGGCCTGATCATGGGAGGAGCATAATGAATAAACCAAATGAGAACTCAACAAAACATGGAAGGAAATGAGAAAGATAAACATAGTAAACACAAATTCCTTACTAGATCCTTGATAGATCCAAATGGTAATTCAGTTAGCTTGCTCTATTTATGCATAAGAAGTCTTCATCAATGATATATGGCTATCATCATCTCCTCTATACACCATTATTGAATGTTTGGCTTGATTGATTCAATGGCTTGATGGATTTGGATCAATTTTGACATTATAACACTAGGATTTTAACTTCATGAATCTATTCCTACATTATAACTCTAATTTTATTGATCTCCCTATATGAATAGCTCTAGGATTGCTTTTATAGGCTTTAAAATCCCTTGGAATGGGTTAAATCTGACCATGGTTGAGTTTATTAACTTTGGTTGAGTTTGGCATATTCATAGGATATTATTTTAGATATTTTCTAAAAGTGACAACTCATAAAGGTAATGAATGTGTTCTAGGATGTTTTAAGATGATCTTGAATTTCCTTTTTAGTAATTGATTTATTAGCTCATGGGTGAACACAATTAGGATTTAAAATTGATTTAACTTGCTAATTGATTTTGATTAGGGTGTGCAAGTTAATTAATTAATTTTAGGCATTTGATCATTTTTTTGATTTTGATAAATTTAATGTGTGTATTTGCCTTGTTTAATTAATTTAATAGGTTAAATTTATTTAATTTAAGGTTATAAAGCCAAATTTGAGACTAATAGAAATTCTTAGGTTAAATGTTTGATGATTTTTAAGAATTAATCTAATAGTTTGATGAAAATCCATTGGTGGCCAAATTTACATGTCGACAGGTTGAAGCAATTCATATGATGGCTCTTCACCTTAATAGTGTTGAGGTATTGTACATATGAGGTTGGCATGTTTCCTTTCAGTTGGTTTGTGTTTTCCCCAAGTGTTCATGAGAACACACATGTGTTTACTCTTATTTCTTGTCTTGTTACATATTTATTTATTGTGTATGGTGTGATTGATGTAATTTTAGAGGCAATACATGTCAATAATAGTGTATAGGTGACCCCATATCCTAATGAATAGGATAAGGCTACTGGTCTTTGGAATAATAGGATTACCACCCCTAGGAAATCACCAAAATGTTGACCAAATTTGACCCTATGTCAAATTTAGTCAACCTTTATATATTAAAACCTATTATATGGAATTTTTAGGGTTTTAAATATGTTAGTCATGTTTAGGAGTGTCAATTAATGTGTTTCACCTAAGTCATTTTGGTCATTTATCTTAATATTTCCTTAAGCCACCTTTATGATTTGTATATTTTCCATAAGAATACAAGTGTGCAAAACTATTTTCAAACATCCAAGATGTCAATTGAGGTGTTAGGAGTTAGTTTAGTAACTGATAAATGCAAGTTCAACATGGAAAGGAGGAGATAACAATAATTTCAAATAGTTTAAAGTAGTTATATGGTCAAGTATAGTCTACTTGGTATGTGGGAGATTTAAGAGGATCTATATAAGATCTAATAATCCATTTCCATGATTAATAATTCATCATAGGTTAAAATATAGAAAAAAACTAGTTTATATTATCCATCACTCTCTTAAACAAGTCAAAATAGGTCAACCAATTTGCTTTCAGTATGGATAGTAGGTGAGGAGTTAGACTTAATTATTTTTGTGGGAATTAGTAGTCTTCCTCTACTTACTTTTCATGGTAATATTTGTAGGTTTGGTGTACCATTTTATATAAACTATCACTAATAAGGTTAATGACTTTTTTTACTTGCATATCCCCATGGCCTCATTTTCTCTTATCTATTTGGATTGTTTTATGCAAATAAATTGGTACACATGTCATTATAAATCATTAACTTCCTTATTACAAGGTTTTAAATCCTATTTTAATGTGTGGAGATCAAAAATTAAGAAAATATACCTCTTTTTACAAGTGGAAGGCATCATTGAAGTCTCAAGTAGTGTTTCATCACCTGTAGAGTACACCCTCATGTGAATGATTTTAGGAAAATGCTAAATTTTCTGTTTTCAACCTATAATAACATTGTTTTATTATATTATTCATGAAATTAATGGTCTTAATAGTGTCCATATGAAATTCAAAGTCCTAAGATACTTGATACAATAAATTAGTTTCATTATAGACACCTACAGGTTTCACATTCAAATCTAAAGGAGGATCAAGATATGAAGGAGAGTATAATGGTGTTTGAGAGTCTTGAGATTAGATGATATCTTAAAAAAACCCATGAAATTAGTGAAATTTCATTAATATGATGACAAGTTACTAAATTGACACATAGTTTTGTATCTCATGACATCTATAGGCAACCTCAATAGTGGTTTGAGAGTCAATACAATGAGGTAGAGGAATGTTTATATGAGGATGGTTGAAATATTTTGAAACCTTAATTGATGTATAATAATATGGAGAAGATAAATATGATGATGGTAAATCCATTAAATTATAGATAGAGTTAGGTTCATGTTCACAAAATGGGAAAAGTTGCTTATGAACTCAATTATATTAATATCTCTGAATGAGTTATTTGATTAGATAATTGATCATATTTTGGTAATTGTTTATGTGCTTTGGGAAAGTATATCACTTAATTCTTCTTGCTTGGATGGGGATGTCACTTCTCAACATGAAAATAATATTTATAGATCAAGAGGAGATAATGGTTGGATGTTTCTAATTCAATCAACTTTTCATTGTAGACACTCAGTGAAAGCTACAATGCTTCCAAGCAAACTTGTAAACTCTTAGTGCATTGATTGAAGAGAAAAGTGAAAATTACCTTCAAGCATAAGTTATTTCATATAACTATGGGATGATCCTTAGTGGCTATAAGATGGAACCAAGGGAGTGAACCACAGGGTTCAAGTAGGAAAATCTCCACCTATAAGATTCTTGACTCTCCAAATAAGAATTTATATGAAGAGGTTATATTGGTTGATATAAAAGAGATATAATATGTAATGGTCACTCCAAAATAGAAAATATCACCCCTCTATGTGGTTTTTGGACAAGCATCACCATCTTCAAGAACCTTGAGAACCTTGAATACACACCTATAATTGTGACATAATCTACAGACTAGCTCATGCATAAAGAATGTTAAGTGAAGGTGAGTAGAAGGATTTTAAGTAAATTATCATGTTGAAATAAACCTAAAAAAGGTATATAACACTCCATGTGACTTTAAAATATAGATAATAGGGCTAAGACTTAGTTTTAAACCTTCACCTATAGGTAATCCTAAACACTACTTACAACTTGTAGATGCAGTGAACCAATTTTGGGAAACTTGAGGGTTTGAAGGTTTTTTAAGCATGGTTAATCTATGATTATTTGTATATAATATCCTCAATACCTTTTATAGGCCTCCATAATCTCACTTTTCCTTGTGAATAGGGGAGATGCCTTTTATTTTGTCTCAAATAGAGAGCACTCCTTAAGCAAGACAACATGTAGTTTAGTATGATAAGAGTAAGAAAATGGGTAAAATACTCTTGAAAACACTATATAATGATGTGAAAGGATTAACTAAAGAGTAAAAAAGTGTTGTAATGCTTACATAGTCATTGGGAACCTATAGGTGGGTTATATACCCAATCATACTCAGACTATGTATTTAGGGCTATACCCTAGTGACCTCCAAGTCTATCCAAAAGGACAAATGAACCTTAAAAACTATATGATGAAATTCAAGGGAGAGTGAAAGACTATTGGGATTGATTTATCTATAAAGAGCATCACATAGATGGTCAATTTGACCTTAAACCATCTCAGACCTATTTAAAAAGCATGGGAGAGCTTGAGAGGCCAAGTTTATCTACTCACAACTATATGGATATGGAAACCAACCATGAGACATCGATAAATTTGGGAGGGTTGAAGGGGGTCCTGAACCTCAACATTTTGGAATTTTTTCAAAGATTGGATGTCATGATTTTATGAACAATCCTTAATAGTCCAAACTTGTTAAACCCCTTCTAAAACCCTATCTAGGACCTAATGGAGAATATATGGAGGGAAATGCATATAAAGGTGATAAAATATCCATGAAAGTAATTTTAACCTATCTATCACTCTCATGGGCTCCATGACACACACTTTAGTTATACTGTCATCTGTACAGATAGAGATAATTATTTGTTTTTTGTAGGATATGAACTATTTAATAGGTAACTAATAAAATGGGGAAGTAAATATTATTTTTGGAGGTCCTTAGGTACTTATATTAACTCTTATTATTTATTTATGACCATGGTTGAATAGGAAAAGAATTTTTCTATCTCATTCATAACAATCCAAATAGATAGTCAGAAATCAAGATGATTATCAAGTGATGGAAGTGAGAACTGTTATAAGAGTTTCATGGAAGTATTTTTGATATAATAGAGGAAAAAGGATATTAATTTGAGTTTCTTATAATCTCTTTAATTCATTTATTTGATAAATTACAGGCTATTTGGATGACAAGTGTGAGGACAAACATGGAAGACTAATGATAAATGATTGCAAGCAGTGAATGACAAATGAAAAAGATGAATCCATTAGTTAGGGATGTACTTATGACATGCACTAACCTCTTATATACTTTATCATGATAGAACATATGTGTCAAATATCCCTATGGTGGTTTTATACACTTACTTTCACTCCTCACCATCATGAAGGAAGTTTCAAGTAATACAATGAAGGGTCTACACCAACTTGAGGAAGATGCCTTGTTTGGGATTGATATATGTTCATATCAGTTTCTTGAATTCTTTTCCACTTGATTCCATGGATTTATAACAAGTTATTACAGATTGAAACCTGGTCTTGTGACCTTTGAGCTTCAATTCTTCTCCCTCTTCTTCTAAGTTTTATAAATTCAAGCCTTTTTGGATTTGTATTGGATCCATAATTGGTATGGTGAATATCTAATGGTTTTGACACATCATTTTAATTTGAATAAAGTTTTACAATCTGGTTTCATTCTCTAAAATATCTTACTTGAATATGTTAAGTGGTTTGTGTGTTGACAAGTGATGAAAATGCTCTCCTTGTTTTCATGTCTACTCTTACATGTTTGTGTTAATGAGATCTCTTTTAACAAGTTTCACAAAGTGTACTATTTATTAAATTTGTATTGAAGTGTTAGAGGTATTATTAGTATCTTATAATATACCTTATGTTCCCCCACTTTTAGATAGGCATGGAAATGTACCTATATGAGAAATACTTATGCTAGGACATAAGGATGATTTCAATTTGAGTAGTGTCCTTTCTTAAGTGTAGATGCAAGTGTATTATGTGGAGTTGTCTTAGTGTATCACCTCATTATCATAGGTTTATTTTATGTATCCTTATTCCATTTTCATCCCCAATATTTATTATCTTAGTGTAGTGTGAGCTTAAGAGACAAATCAAAAGATCTATCCCTTTAAAACCTAGAGATCTATCTCTTGTAGTGGTTTTTATATGAAGGGAGATAGTTCCATGTTGTCCTAAAATTGAGAATGTCTAATTGACTTCTCTAGGGTGAAATTTTAAGATAAAATAGTATCCAAACCAAATCCTCAAGCTAAAATGTATATTTTAATAGATTAATAATAATATAATCATCATATTCCCAATCTATACATGCCATCAAAAAGGTATTAATATGTTGTGAAAGACTAGATTCTTGGTTTCAAGTGAACTCAAGAAGTTATAATAAAGTAGTAAGAAGTTAAATAAATCACATTTAAGAGGATAAATTATTCCTTAAAATTATTCATAATAATGTTTAATGGTTGGAGGATGAAAACCACATGCATGGGGATCTTAGGGATTTAGATAATTCATTTGATAGTATGGGTCTACAGGTCCCTAAGTCTACTAATTGAAACATAGATGTGATTTCTTAGGTGGAATCTAATCAAAGTGAAATTCTAGTTGAATATGGCCTAGAAATAACCAAATATATCTTAGTTTTAAAGCATCAAAGGTGGATAAGGATGATTATGGTTAGATTGAAGACAATAATAATTTTGGTATACATCCCAATGATACTTATATTTCAAGTGGTGGTTAAAATCAACATGACTTAATGAAACCTCATGGGAAGGAGTTAAATGATGGGTTAATGATATATGATGTGAGACATGATACTAATCCACATTATAACCATATATATTAGGTTCTTGATGTGAATTCACCATTTAGTAATGTTAACATCGAGAAGGTTGACTCCTACAAGAATCATTATATTTAATTAAATGTGAGAGGGTGTTGGATATATCACTAGATAATAAACATCTATATTTTCTATGAGAATAAATTTGCTTAGTAAAAAAAATTATGAATGGGAGGTGTCTATGATAACCCTCCATTATTTCAAGTAGTTCCTTTAGATTTATATATATAAAGGGGCCACCCTCTATATGAGACAAGGAAGGTGGAGCAGTCTTGAGTCCCAAGAAAATAACCTCAAAAGAGGTAAGGTTAGATGGAAGAAAAATGGATTGATATCCTTGTTAGTTTATATTTCAGTCTTACTCAATATAAAATACAAGAGGGTGATTGTACTACTTAGTAACATTTACTTCACACTCTCTAGTGATCCTCCACTCGTACACACTATCTATTAATTATTTTCAAGTAATATCATGGGATTAACCCTAAATGTGACTTGAATAAAATCCTAAGGGAGGGATTTGAAACATACATGCTATGAAAAAGGAACAAATAGGACGGCAATGGAATAGGATGACAATAAGGAAAATAATAGGAGATAAAATGGTTAAAACATAACCAAAAAGCTAATGATAAGGCCAAAAAGAGTTGGGAATAGAGTATTATAACTATGCCACAAGTTTTTATAAAAAATCATAGCTTGATATAACAATAAATATATAGGTTTCATGAAATTTCACATCTTAATGAAAATATGGTAGAAAACTTGGATAAAATGTTGAGAAAGGCTTGAAACTGGCGTAAACATAGAACTATGAAATAATAAGACCTATGGGATCCCATTAAGTGTGAAAAAATGTATTTACAATAATGGCTATGATAAATAATGATGCGTGAAAAAATTAGGTGTAAATATTTAATTAAGATGAGTAATGACAAAATAATGGAACAAGCAAATGATCATCAGATAGAATATAGGTAAATAAATGATCAAACTATAATAAACCAACCTTCAATCTTTGAAACTATATGAGGATGATTAAGAGAGTGTAGAAATATAAATATAGTTGAAGGTACTTGAAAATTATAATTATTGACACATTATAAACCACATGACTTGTGCACAAATATGACATGTATTCACCATTCCTTTAATCTATTTGTCTATATGTGGGCTTGAACTTTTATTTTTCATTGTCATTACACATAATTAATCAATGTCAAATTATCAATTTATCTAAAATCACCATTAGACTATCTCCATTTCTAAAAATAGGCTCATAACCTTTGTGGATATGTTTGAAATAGGTGGACAAGGGTGCAATGTGCCACTATTCACTTAGGTCAGTTGTGTCTCATAAAAAATAACAACTAGTTTCCAGATTTAAATTAATATTTTAGGTCTTCTTACAATACTTATAAGGTAGATTAAATTAAAATTTAAAAATATTATCTTATAAATACATGTCAAGAATCATTCATTACCATCACTTACTGTTTAATTGGTAAAACCATACATACTTCTACACATTGAGTAAATGTTGCCTATTCTACCTAAATATTGCATTATTCATAAGAAAAAATCATAATATAATTTACTATCCTTATAAATAAATTAAATAGATATAATTTTCAAGTATTAAATCCATTTTCTAGTTACATACACATAGTCAAAGGAACACAACTTTGAATTCACTCTAGGTGGGGAACTACGTGGACTTGATTTCCCTCCTTGGAGTACTAGATATGTAGGAAATGGTTAATCATCAAGGGGGATGATTAAGATTAATTCAGCCAATTAAAATCCCATATTTTTCTTTTAGGTTTTCAAGCTACCAAATTTCCCTAATGATTTCAAAGACAAAAGAAGACAAACAATAATTTTGATGTGGTAGTACCCTAAGTGTGATATATCATATTTATCATCATCTAAAGGTGCAATAGGCACAATGGTAAGTTTTTATGTGTATTAAATTAGGAAAAGTCAATGGTATATTAAATTAGGTGAATTGTAATACTATCCATATATTACACTATTGTCTAGGAATATTTTATGCTTCTACTTCTAATCTATCACTTCCAAAATTATGATATATCTATCTTTTTTATCTTCCATTTATCATAGTCAAATGAGACAACTACGTAGTCATCAAATTGGAGTTCAAATAGCCACTTTACACTTACAATGGACTTGTCTAGATTCTATTTCTATTTTTTCCCCTAATACTAAGCTTACATAGTCACCTCTTCATCTAATTTTCAATGTCAAACAACCAAAATAGTCAACAAATATCATTATTCAAGCTAAGTATAACTATTCTTAGTGATTTCCAAAAATATAAACTTTCCATATTTAATATTTAATAAAAAATAAAAATAGTTAATTATTTTATATCTTTAGCATTCTTATATTTCCATTTTTACACCTATATATTCCAAACTAATTAATACATAGTGCTTCCTAGAAAATAGGGTAAAATAGAGAGTAAGAGATCAAGAATGGGCTGTGAAATCATGTAAAAAGGATTGAGATGAACTAATGTAGTATTTAGGAATCCCATCATAAAGTACTCATGTTAATATTTAGATTAAAAAATTTGTTTATGACTATTTCTAGGTTTAAATAGTAAAAAAATTGAAGGCATATAAAAAGTGGTGGCTATGTTACAAGTTTTTTAGAAAACTAGTGGCTTGGCCAAAGGCATGTTGTGCATTATCAAAAAAAAAAAAAAAAAAAACCTCAACCAAGTTGTATAAGAATAAAACAAAGGGATAATCAACTTACTATATCTCTCGAGGGTATTTACTAGACATAATTATCATTATTAGGTGTACCAGATGCCATAAAGAGCTAAAATATAATCATTATGGGGAGTCTAGGAAACAAGCATGATAGTTATTCTAAATATTATTCATATAATTTTTTGGATATAATTTCCATTTTTTAAATTTTTTTGAGACTATAAAAATTGATTTAAGTTACACTATTATGATGAATAAACATGAGTATCTTTTGGGAAATTTTGTCTATTGATGTTACATGTATGTATTATTAATTTATTTTAGTATAGATTAATGTTTCATGTTAATGATAATGACTATCATGTCCATTAATGGATTTGATATAGTTATTATATTAATCATCAAATTCAATGTGCCTCAATTTTGACATGAAAATGACACCAAACCATGAATTCATAGTTTGTTGTTCCAGACTAATCTAATGTCTATATAAAGTATTTGGTTATATTGATTTAGAATATATTATTAAGCATAAGTAAACATGATGCATACAAATATTCAAGGTTATATATATAATTCTCATTAATATACTAGACATGGTTACATATTATAGCTCAAAATGTAATACTTATGTATATATAGATCATATCACAAGATTATATAGGATGATCTATATCCATATTACTAAGTCTAAATATAATTACATAACCCAATAGTCATGTTATTTCTACATGTCTCTATGTTTATGTGTATCTCTATATGATACCACAAAATATAGCCTATGTCATGGTAGATGTTTATGTTTGATTGATGTCATGGTTTGACTATTGACATCCATAGGTTGATGGTTATTGACTAACTTCATGAATAATCCCACCAACATCATCCTCAAAATTAAATGTTGTCTTATCTTAGAGACAACACAAATGAATAATCCTAAAAAAATAAATTATATAATTAGGCTTGGTTACACAATTTTTTTATGTTTATTGAGGACATTTGTCTCAAATGCTTTCCATTATATAAGATAGATAGTGGCCTATTGTGTTTTTTATTGTAACTATATATTCTCTTGAACAAATTTTATGATTTCATATAGGGTGGGATGATTGGAAATAAAGTTGAAAGAAGTATCCATCTCATTTGTAACTATTTTTTAGATTTCTCATGAAGTAATTGATGAGGTCACTTGATTAATCAAACTCTGTGATTAATTTTTCTCATTTTTTTAATTGCTCCTAAAATATCTCTCTTAGTTATAATATCCATGTCCTTTATGCACCTATTGGATTCTTGGAAATATAATATTATTTTATATCTTATTTAATTTATTCTTATAGGTTGTCTAAAGCTTTATTTTCAACTAATGTTGGTGTTAGCCACCATAGTGTAAATGTAAAGTATGTGGTGTCATCTAATATTACTTTATAAAGAGAAGAAATATGTGTTTTTGCCATGTTATGTGCTTAGTGTTCTCTACCAATGGATTTATGTTCTATTGAAGTTTGGATTCCTCTATTTCACTCTTTTGGATGTTCTATTTTTATAACTTAAATATAGATTGGTGCTTAGTCAAAATTTTCAATGTTTTCTTAAACCATTGGTTGATAGGTAGTTTTGGATATGCTTCAAATTGGTGTTTGACCTTTTTCATCTCCTAAATGGTGTCTTGAAATGTTTCCTACATTATTTAACATTGTTGTATCTAATCATACTAGGTTATTTATTAAAATGTATTTCCAAATTATTGCTTCCAACTAGGATTCAAAGCATTCAAATGTATATTTTTCCATGTGGGGTTACTTTGAGTAGGGAGGATACTAGTTAAATACTGTTAATTTTTAGGTTTTTAGCAAAAAATCTTTGATTTTGGTGAGGGAATCCTAGGGTTGAATGCTTTGTGTAGATGGAGTGGGTTGAGAAGTATAAATGGTGGTCAATTGTTGAGTGGAAATGGATGGTAGTGGGTAAATTAGTTGGTGTTGAGTGGGTGATGGTGGGGTTTTACGTATGATGTTTTTGGAGGCTTCTTCCACTACTTTCTTTCATGATATTTTTACCTATTAAATGGATTACTTAGAAACCTTATTCTTTTTCTCCCCCATAGCTTTGTGGGAAATTTATTATGGTAATTTTTTTATTTTTATCTTTTTCTACTTTGAGGGAGGTTTCTTTTTCCACATTTTTATTTTTCTCCTCTTGAGCTTTGGCAGTGTCTTCAACCACCACCTTTTTCTAATCTTCCTCTTCCTTATCCTTTTTATCTTTTTCATCATATTATTTCTTTTTCTTCACCACTAAGGGCTATACTACTTTTTCTTTGGATGCAACATCTTCTTTAGCATTTTTCTTGGCAGCCTGCTATTTTTCTATGACCTCTCTTTCTCCTTTTTTTATTTTTCCATTTGTTCAGCCTTATTATTTTCTTCTTATTTTTGAGTTTTTATTTATTCTTCCTTTTCTTTTACCTTCTTTTTATTTTCTTCTTGTTGTTTCTTAGTTTGTGCCTCCAAATTTTTTACTTGTGTTAGTGCTTTTTTTAGCTTCTTTTTAAGCTTTGGCCAATCTAATGGCCACCATTATCTCTGGAGTTTATTTTATTTCTATTTCTAGCTCCATCATTTTTCCCATGCTTATTATTTTATTTCCATTATATTTCTTATGTATTCAGGTTCTTTAGTTTTGTTATAACCCTGAGACAATGCTAGTTCTTTGACCTCTATAATTGATATGTCAATAAATGTTTCTTCTTTGATTAGGTTCAATTTTTGGTGTGATATTTGACTCTTTTTCTCTTTTATTTTAGTTTTTTATGGATGATATGTATGTTATCCTTAGTAGAGGATGTGTTTGATGCTTTTTCATTTTGGAAAAGATTTTTCTTATTTGCTTGATGTTTATTTCAATTATGTGTGTTTCTTTTCCTTTTAGAGATAAATGTATATCCTCCATTTGGTGTGAAAAAAATACTTCATCTATTTTTTTAATAATGAAATTCAAATTATAACTAGGTGACATGTTTCCCCAAACTTCCACTTGCTTCTTCTAGTGCCATTATTTTTTGTTGGGATTCCTTTGTTTTTTCTTCCTCTTATATTGGCATGCTACTAGATGCTTGACCTTGGGTTTTGGACAATAGTTCTTCTATGGTGGTTTAGATGTTAGGTGGATTGACCTTCATCAATATTTTTGGGAAAGAATGGATGAGTTTGATGATTTTTTAGACATGTTGATACATGGATAATATAGTGGATTTATATTCTATTAGTGGTGGAATCAAGGAAAATTCTTTGGTATATTTATCCATAATTTCTTATGAAATTTGAAACTATGAATTGAGTGTTTATTACAAGTTATCTCCCTAAGTGAGCATGAAAATTGTATACAAGGGAAAATACAACTGACCTACAAATCAATCCTAGATCAAAGAAGATAAATCATGCTTACACTTCTGCTTGTTGATGTATTTTAGATAAGTAGGGTCATGGACAATATGGATCCACTAAAACTAACCAAGGGGTCTCTTATCACAATAAAATCACTAGAGAAAATTATAAAGCCTCTATTCAAGTAGCATCATGAAATAACGTTAGCTAGGTATTATGTTTTCATATTCACAAAGATTATGCAAATTAACTTAAAATCTAATCTAGTGCTCACCAAAGCTTGTGGAACAAAGTGGGGGTATTAAACTTAAAAAGTAAACATGCATATAAGATCTATGCCTAAGCCAATTTATAGGAAATCCTAATGCATGGGAGGGAATTATAAATTAAAAAATTGAAAATATATCTAATTTAACAAAGAGGAATAAATTTAGGAACAATTACCTTTGAATATGAACCCATTGGGTCTCAATCTCTCCCTTGTCCAAGGTGTTTTACAAGAGGTTGTTGTGGTATGTAAGGATTAAAAGGACAAGTCAAATATAGGCTACACATATTCTATAGGGTGTCAATAAAATACCTTTGTATAACCCTAAAATACCTTGGAGAAGTCAAGATGTCAATAAAATACTTCTCTAAAAGATAAGATTCATATCTCCAAGTATAGTATTGAAACCCTAAGCAATGCTCCTCAAGTAGAATCATGGATAAGCAAATGCACAATATGTGATGATCTTATTATTGTATTCCTAATAAATGGATGTGTATATATAGATGAATCTAACCCTAAACCTTTTCAAAAGTTTAACTGATAGTGTCAGCCTAATTTAACCTTGTATCGTTAATTAATAAAAAAAGTTAGGTCTTAATCTGGGTAAACTAAGGTCGAGCTAGACCCATAACATGTTAATATTAATTTGAATACAAGGTTATCCTAAGTTGAAATTATTTAGTAAATGCCAAAAACGGTTTTTAGCTTAGATATGGGTTGAATACAAAGGTGAATTACTTAGAGGAGTGTGTAAGGGAGGTGTCAAAGCTCAGGGAAATGTATAGTATAAGTTTGTGTTGATTTCAAGTGGTGATATAGTGGAAAACAATATTGAAAAACACCAATGGTGTTCCCACCCCTTTCCTAGTACAAAGTTGAGCCTAGAGAGTGAACATGATGAGGAGATGATATTTATGATGTGGAGGATGCATAGCAGCCACAACAAGTGTAGCTCATGTAAGAAAGCACTAATTTAATTTTTTTGAGAAATTTTAATTGAAATTAAACTAAATATAATGTATTGAATGGTAGGCAAAATCTAGACACCAAAATTGACCCTAAATTTTTTTAAGGTAAAATAGGGGTAGAATGGGTTACTAGGTAGGAAAATATTAGACCAATAAATGCCTAAGAAATTTATGGTAAATGGTAAATTTTTTTCTTCAAACTAAGAATATAGTTAGCCCTATCAATTCAGTGTGTAAGGTGAGGAAAAAATAGAGGGTCAACTACGTATAAGTAAGATGATTTAGTATCATTAGAGATGGCCGAATGCATAGTAGTGGGCTGATCTAGTTAGTAATAGGGATATGGATGACATAGTAGCATTTGGCTGATGTAGATCATACTATGTGGTTGATACAATTTGGTAAATGAGGCTGACTATATACTAAAGGTATGATATAGTATGCAAAAGTTAGAAAATGGTTGATTTAGTATCAAATATGTTGATAGTATATGAAATAAAAAGCCTAATTATGTAGCTATGTTTTGATGTAGTATGAAAAAACTATGATAGGGCTGATGTAGTATTAAATAGGCTAATTATGTAAAAAATAAGAAAACTAAATCATACAAGTTGATGAAGTAGTTACTTTTGTAATTTTTTTGAAAATATTTAAGAATTTATTTAATTATTATTATGACATAGAGATCTAATAAATTCTCTATTGTTTGATATTTTTAAAGACACCAAATATTTTAACACTTAGCGAATGCATTCTAGCTACTATATCTATTAGAGTGATTATCAGACATGGATACAATTTGACTAATCACCTTGGGCTTTGGAGGTATTATGGAGATGAGATGGATCCCATTGAGTGTTGATATCATTGTCATGTTCCTAGGATCATGGTAACCATTTACCAACACTTTCTAATGGGATGTGGATGGGGATACTATAGAGGAGGAAATCACCTTAGAGGATGTCCATGTATTTCTTGAACTTCGTATAAATGGGACACTAGTAATTTATGATACACTAGAGTTAGAGGATGAGAATCAAGCCTTAGCCCAGTGGGATATAGGTTTAGATAGGATCTATCCTAGGTTACACATTAGTTTCTTCAATGTGTATCTAGTGGCCATTATAGATATCTAAAAGGCTATGATAGGGCTTGTGATAACATGAGTGATATGCCACAAGTCAGATAGTAAGTTACCACTATATTTAATAACCTAGTGCTAATTGATTTTGGATCAGGGAACTTTATATGATCTTGGTTCTATCATTTGGGTCTAAATCATGCATGGCATGTATGGGATGATAATTTAGGGATAAAATGTGATGGAACCAGTTATTTTGTTGAGAAAATGGATATATGAAAGATTCCCTATATATCAACTGGTAGGATTGACCCATGAATTTGATGATAGGTTACATTAGGTCATTTAATAGAGGTAGGACCATGTAGCATGGGCCATGCTTCATGTTCAAGATTTGTAGACTTTCACACAAGGGTAAATTTTATGGTAGTCATACACTCACATAGCTGTTATAAGGCCAATTTGGGCCACTACTGATACAGGTTTAACACATGTATGAATCATGGGCCATTATATTTTATGAGTGGAGCCTCATCTAGTTGTTGATGTACCCAAACATTTGTGACTTCCACATCCATGGCCTTTCTAGTAGTTCCTACTTATTGGGAATGACATGCTAGAGAGTTGAGAGGGAGAAGAGGTGGAGGGGTACCTATGAGATGATGATGATTAGACCTTAGTGGGATAGACCATGGGATAGTTAGGCATAACAATAAGAGGAAGTAAGGCATGAAGGATTTAATGCCATGGATGTTAATTTAGGGGATATAAGAATGCAATATGGATCATAATAGAGGTGACATTAGCCATCACAAGCTCATTGGATATAAAGACACTATCAACACAAGGAAATATAGGTGTTGACTATTACATGGGGGGATATTATAATGGTAATAAGACATAGCTGGTCTATAGAAAGGCTAATGATTAAGGGACCATGATAGGTTTAGGTGGTGGCTCCTAGTTTTACATTGATGTGAAGTCAGCTGACATAGGAGGTGTTTGATAGGAAATAAAATGATGAGACCATGGTCAAAAATACCACCACTAGGGAGAAATGTTTTGATTTAATTTTAAGTTTTTGATATAGAATACTAGTTACATCATTATTTATGATAGATAGATGATTTGATGTGTGTGTGTGTGTGTGTGTGTGTGTGTGTGTGTGTGTGTGTGTGTGTGTGTGTGTGTGTGTGTGTGTGTGTGTGTGTGTGTGTGATCTGATATATATTTGGTTTATGATTTTGAAAACCTATTTATAGAGGAGGTCAGATGGGGAGCCCTAATTATGGATACACATCATGACATTTTAGATGGGGTGTTATCTTTTTATGAACTTAACACTTTATATGATCTTGTGGTTCCATCTACCCCATATCATGTAACCTAGTTTATACTAGTGGGAGAGGCCACATGACATCTACATGCATGAGGTAATGGGTTATAAGCATTGGTAGGGGTAGGAGTTAGAGAGGCTTAGGCCTAGTAGGCCTTAGCATAGGAATTCACCACACACATAGAGACTAAAATCTAGATCCAATAGGTATAGGCTTAGGTGGAAAGACTATAAGGATATGTTATTGGATTGACATCCTAGACTACCTCTTTACAACATAACATTTAGAAGGACTGGTCACAAGTGTCGATGGGTAGCATGGCTAGGCCACAGGATAGATAGAATGGAGCACAACCTTAGAGTTATAGCTATTGTATTTTGTACTTGTATTGTATAAAACACATGACACACACACACACACACACACACACACACACACACACACACACACACACACACACACACACACACACACGTGTGTGTGTGTACATACATACATACATATTTAGACATTTTATTGATTTTATAAGTAGTACTTGAATTTGGATGTGAATGCATGGATACATTTACTTTCTAGCACATATAGTTTGTTTTTGTTGTATATGCTATATGAAATATATGATGTATGTTTTCTTTTCTATAATTATGTGATACACATACATGGTTAAAAAGAAAAGGATAAAATGATTTAAAAAATTATAATTAATAAAAAAAAAAGTAATACACACTATATCATGATGGGAAATATGTAAAAAGAAAAGATGAATAAGTATAATAAACCAAAGTGATAAAAAGGGTAATAAATATTTTCAAACCATGTACATATTTGCACCATATTAAAATATATGAATATCATACTATATCACATTTGGAAGTATGGAAATTTTTAATAAAATGAAATACACATTAAAACCAATGGTATAAAAATAAAAAAATAAAAAAATAAATCAATCATACTAAATCAAGCTAGCAAGTATGAAAAGAAAAAAAATGTAAGCAGAAATCAAATTAATCATACTAGATCAAGATGGGAAGTATGAAAAAATTAATTAAATGGTTTTAAACATACATGCAATCAGAAAATAAGAAGATAAAAGTGAAGGACTTATGAAGTGAGCATAAAATATACTAAATAAAGATGGGAAGTATGTCAATGATGTGTAACTCATAATCAAACACAACTTATCTCAAATTCAAATCATGTACTTTCATTGTGACTTAGTAATAGTATGAATTAGGTGTTGGAATATTTTGTGAGGAGGGTCTGGTCCTATACATGGTCTTACACTACAACTCACAAAGGTAACACCAATGAGGTGAAAAAAATAATGGAAATGATTTAAAAGATGTTTTGAATGTGGAAATTCATGAGGAAGGCCTGGTCCTATCCATAGTCTTAACTAAAACTCAAAATGGGAGCAAAAATGAGGTGAATGTAATAAGGAAATACTTTATTATGGTAATTTGTGAGGAAATCTTGGTCCTATCCATGGTCTTACACTGTAACTCACAAAGGGAAATCCTAGGTGGAATGATCAATTAACAAAAAAATATTAAGGGGAAATATTAGGAATGTTGTAATGAAGGAGGGAATGTAAAAAGCATGACATAGGCATCTATGAAAATGCCTTAAGAAACATGAGGCATACTAAGTAGAAAAGAGAATCACTAAGAGTCTAGTGACCATCAAAATACAAAGGATACCTACTCATAATAAGTGCAAAGTTGTATAGGAAAATAGGTGAGATACTAAGATCAACTCATGATGGTTATATGAACAAGAAAAATAAAATGGACCTACCTTATCATAAAATTCTCCCCATTCCTCAAGAATTCTTATAGATCCATCAATTTACTATAAAGACTAGGTACTTGTGTGAGAAAGTAGGTATCACTTATAGATTTTTTATTCTCCTATCTTGATCTATAGGCCTACCACACTGTAATGGACCTAGACTCTATCATGAGGCCAACTGCAAAGTTTGAGATTTGATTGGAAATAGGATATTTGTTATGAATCATGTCTTTTGGTGTGATTAGAAATTTGAATTTGTATGTATCCTTTTTGAATAATTACCTTTTGTTTAAATGATTTGGATTTTAACTTTTTTTTATGGATTTTACGATTCTTCCTCTCTATAGATTTGGAATAAACAACATGAGTGATAGAAGTGATACACATAAATGAGTTTTAGACTTTGGTTTAAAGGATGATAAGTATCTAAATATGCTACTAAATAAACACTTTGGCTTACCTATGAACCAATATGTAATCTCAATTTTCAATTATACATATGCTTAGTATGTGAGAATAAAATAAAGGAATAAAGGAAGATCAAAGGAGATCGGTAAATATTAGGAGTACAATGAGAAGTCTTGTTTTCTTATTGATCATATGGTAGAGAGATATTAAAAATGGAATCAAGGTTTATATAACCAAGTCACAATAATAATTATTTTATTTTTGAGTGAGATAAGTTATCAAACAATCATTGATAAAAAATCATGAAAGAATGAACTCATAAATATAAGTGTGCATTCATGAAAATAATGATAAGAATCCATAAGAAAGAGGAAAAAAAATGAAACCATATAAAAAAATAAAGCATAATATAAATACCCATGTAAAATAGATAAGTGAAACCAAATTTGACACATAGTCAAGTGTATAAGATATAAAAATGGATCACAAATCCAATCCAAAATCATAACATAGAACAATGTGAAAGAACACCATGCTGTGTTCAAAAATATTGATAAATTTAACCACAAATATTATCCTTGACATATGAAATATATTTATGAAGCTTAATTTTGATGGTACCTAGAGTCTCATCGATCTTCATAAAAAGTTATGCAAAGACTTCCTTATCAATTTCCTCTACTAAATATGTAGGTATAGCTGATGAAGAATCATGATCATTAGGGATGTCATGCATAGGATACTCAAGGAGAGGAATATATGTCTGAATTATAATAGTATCTATAGGGAAAGAATAAGGTGAAAAATGTAGAGAATGAGGAGCGTTTTTGCATGTGTGACCTATGGAAGAAGGAAAGACTAATGCAGGTGTAAACTATGGGTGATCACAAAAGTGTTATTAGAGACTACAATAGTAATTAGTATGATGTGAACCATACTAGTTACAAATATACTATGCTTCCCCATACTTATGATACTTTAGTAATAACTTAGGAGAAGGTATATCCTTGTCTTTGTGCTAAGCAGTGGTTGGAGACATGTGTTGATATATTTATTAAGCCTATATAAATGAATGGACGAGTGGTTATCTATCCCATAGAAGCAAAAAATACATTTTTTAGTAGGATTTGGTGATTACCAACTAAAGAGATAAATGGAGATGCTAAGGGTAGCTGATATAACTAGAATCTTTGGTTCAATGACCAAAAAATTTGTGGATATCACAATATGTCTGATCAGCCCATTGGGTGGGCATGCGATTAAGCTATGGAAAAGGAAGAAGGCCATTTAAAAGGGAAGGTATGGCTAAAAAAATATATACTAGGATCATATAATGGTAAATTGGAACTAGAAATCAGATTAGGCTCATCTAAAGGTAAGGTTGGTAAGTCAAAATGTTTAAAAATAGTAGATAACATCTCTAGAGGAAGCAAATATAAGGATCTTGGTATCTATCAAAGTGGTAAAGGCCTATCATGGCATGATAAATGATAATACCCCTAAATGAATATATCATAACTAGAGGTGTACCATGTGAGTGATCCATCTCTACCTTGTGATAAATATTAATAAGACTAGTTTTAGGTACTATAAAAAAGTAATGGTAAAAGTCAAATGAAAAGTCTAAAATAAATAAGAGCAATATCAAATAATTTTGGAATTTATAGATTGGATGATTTTGGATAAAAATGGGTCATTTAAAGTATAGATTTCATCATAGTCAAGTGTATGCAAGTTGATGGTACAAGTAGGAATGACTTTGTTGTCAGAGGATGTGTGATGGATAGAATGTCTAGTCTTGGTTAAGATAAAATGTATATCACCAAAATGTGGTTTATGGGATCAAGGTTTAAAAGAGGGAGGAAGTTTGGAAATAATATGATGGGATAGATTGGAGGTTTTAATCTTGAATAAAATCTCATCCATCTTATCGTCATCAAAATCTATGGGCTTTCATGAAATGTTCCTAATTGATTTAGGGTGCCCATTAAAACCTCAAGTGGAATTTATAGAATAATTAAAGAGTTGGGATTCCCTAAATGGGATACTAGGAAAAGGTTCAAGGGTAGTAATTTTAAAAGCATCACATTCTTGAAATTGTTCAAAATTCTAAGGGTTCTTATCTCCTTGACTCTTTTAAATAGTTCCATTATGGGGGAATTTGATGCATTGGCATGAAAATGAGGTAACTACTCTCATACGATGAGTCCAAGGTTGACCAAGTAATATGTTTTAAGAAAGAATAAAGTTAAATATCATAACTTTCACATGGATGATGATAGGAGGGATGGTAATGGGAAGCCAAACACAACCTATAGGATAACTTTGCCTCATATCATATCCTTGACATGTGCTATGTGTGAATTTAAGGCTGCATTCAAAATATCCAAATGTCATAATAAAATTAAGGGAAATAATTCAAGTAAATAAACCTTCATCAATTAAATCACACTTAACTTGGATATCACCAATTTAGATGCTAATTAATAGAGGAGGATTATTGGCATGAAGAAGTATCTCATCAATAAGCATGGAAGCGATAGAAAACTTAAGTAAAAGGGAATTATCCAGTATTTTATCAACATGTATGGACATATCTTCACATTGTTTAAGTATAATATCTTTGGATATAGATAATTTAGCTTTATGTCCTATCAGAGGAGGATGAGGGATCATTTTAAATAAAATTTGCATTAGATGGTTTTGATAATGGGTAAAAGTTATCATTAATTATAAGAAATGTATTTAAGATGGGAGATGAGAAAGTTATACAATGGGATCCCATTAATCATAACCCATGGGATGATTGCTAGATATAGGCACATAATGTTGCAAGAGCTCCTAGGAAGGAGGGTTATAAGTGCAATTTAACTTATATTAATAAGGTGTAGTTGAATTCGGTTGATTAAAAATGGGTTTATTGACTTTAGGTGGTGTCATGGTTGGTTGAGGTATTTATTGTGGTTGGGTTTGATAAATACTAGTATATTTTTGGGTAATGTTCTCTTGTTGTGTGGATGTTTGGGGAAGAGTAGAGATAGTATGAGAGGTATAATCAAGTTATGTTATTAAGAGTGGTTCTTAAATGGTTATAAGTTCCTCTTTCCCTAATTTCATTAGATGGGATGGGGAAGTGTCATAAATTATGTGAAATGGTTGAGAGCTATGATGCATAGGTGTTGGATTTGATTCAATACAATAAACTACTCTTGTCATGTTAGTCATATTAACCACATTTTATTCATTAGTAGTGAGGTATATAAGACTTTCAACATTATTTGTAGGAGTAGGCTTGTCAATGTTATCTTGGTAGTTGGGAAGAGGATCTTTGTAGATATCAAGATGAACATTAGCTTGGTTTTTATTTTGAATTTCATAGGATTTAAAATCTATGCCATATGCTTGTTGATGCTTTCGAATAAGTGTTTCATGATCAAAATTTGGACCAAGAAGAAAATACATAACAAGATTGCATAATTGTCTACAAGTCTCACGAGAGTGGTCCCAACTTGCATGTTGTTTGGATCATATAATGATTTCATAGGGTGAGTGGGGTCAAGGTCTAGTGGAAAAGGTATTGGAAGATGATTTTGAATATCTTATAAGGATAATGGTTTATGTACATTAGTGTGGTTGGTTTGAGAAAATGTAGGAGTAAGAGTGTTGTTTATAGGGGGAGCATGCTCCATTGCATTATTTAGAGTGATTGATTGAATATTATGAATAGTGTAATAAGTATTGGTAATACCATCATTGGTTTTATGATGATTTTTGTGTTTAATAAGCACACAATTTCATTTTTGAGGTTGAAATGGTTCAAATTGATGCATGAGAAAGTCTTGTCACCTAGCTTGGTCAAGGGCTTCTTACAAGGTTCTTAGAGAGAGTCCTAACACAATATTGTAATTTCAGGTATAGATAATTAGTGAATATATGGAGAAGTTATCATCTTACATATTATTCTCACACTTATTAGATGAGTTATTCCATCATTCGATGAAGGCTTGTGTTGTTTTAGTTTCATGTTGTTTGTAATTTATAAAGTAGGCTAAGTTATTTTTGGGAAGATCACTAGTTTGAAATTCTTAGGCTAGTGAATTAACCAAGTATTAAAGGATAGAAATGGAATGGGTTTTTAATTTATAGTACCAATATAAGGCATATCTTGATAGTGTTTTAGCTAATAGTTTGGTAGCAAAAAAGGTGTTAAGTTTGACCCAATATTTATAAAGTTTAGCAAATGTCTTTAATTGCAATCTGGGATCGGTGGATCAATTATAGGTGATGTGGGTGTGATACCTCCTATGTCAATATTAAGAATTTTAGGTAAAATAGGTTAATTTTTTATATGTTTGATTTTTTTATTAATTAGGTATGGTTGTGTGATAAGTTTATCATGGGAATCCCTAAGGGCGGAGTGGGGGGGCATTCAGATTTTTCACTCCCCACGAAACTTGTTGAGGTTGGTTTTGAAGATGAATGAGATGGGTTTTCATCTACATAATCTAATTTACATTATGTGTTTGGAAGGTATGAATTTTATTAAGTGTTTTAATAAGATTTGGTTAGTTTGGGTAGCATTTTGACTAGTGTGTATAGCATGGGATGCATTAATGTTAGTATTTATAGCTTGACTTTCACTATGAGTAGTATCATGATCACACTAGTGGTATTAGAAGCATTAGTATCAAAATAATCAATAGTGGCATGAGAAACATTGGTATAAAAGGATGCACTAGTATCATGGTTAAGGGGAAGGGTCTTTTGACTAGGCCAACTAGAATTTGAACCCACCATGCTAGTAGAAATACTAGTATGGATGTTAAAGAAGTCATGGAAAAAGATGTCATGGTGTGTGAAGGAGACATAATAGAAGGAAAAGGTTGATATGCAAAGAAAGTGGTTCCTCTAAATATGTGACAAAATTTAGGGGAGGGTGAAGGAGTTTCTTCTACATGAGGACCTATCATAAGACTATAAATGGTTAAATGGTCTTTCCTCTATGTTGAGTAAATTCATTGATGAAAAAGAAAATTTAGATTACATAATTTAAATCATGCTCACATTCTACTGAGAATAAATGATTATGAAATTAGGATGAATTGGGAGGAGTCCTATAATTGGTAGTGCGAGTGGCAACATGGACATTGATTTCATCTAAGGTGGGTGTTGTGAAAAAGGAATCCATAGAGGGGAGGTTAGTATAGTGTTATTAAAGAAAATAAACTCAAAATAAACACACTAAACACTAACACCTATAGCCTAAACACTAGGGAGAGCATATGTAATATTCATAAAATGAAAACAAAACTATAAAACAAAATAAATCATCTTTTACCTTCTTTGTAGTTTGAAAAGGGCTTATTAAAGTGCCTTGCTCGATTTTGTACATCAATAAATCTTTATCAATGGAGCTCCATTTTCTTCACCTTTCCTTGGCACCTTGTTTTTTATAGTTGGATTATGAATTTGGAATGGTAACACTAATTAAAATGTTTCTTTTCATCCAAATGAGCATTATAATTTTACATCAAAAGATCTTGGAGATTAATAGGTATGGCTTTGTATTTACAGCCTCCAAAGTTAACTCTCACCTAAGGTGAGTGAAGGTTGATTTTAAAAATGAAATGAGTTAAAAATAACCTTAGGTGAGCTGAGGATAAATATAGTTGAGTTAAAATTTGTCATGAAATTATGATTTTCAATTACTAGGCATGGATTTAAATTAGATATTTTGGGAGAGCTTAACAACTCATAAAAACAATGATGAAAAGGCTTGATATTTTGGATTTTATAATTTCCATTTTTATATATTCATTAATTATAAATGGATAATTTAGATAATCATTTAATATAGTTTATTTAGTTTATTAATTTTGATTAGCATTTTATCTCTTTTAAAAATTTGTTTAAATGCCCTGTTTAATGGGTCCATAGGCCAAATTACTAGTTGTTAGATTACAAGGTGACCGAGGATGAATCTATGAGAGGTTATTATTGCGTATGGGATAGCACCCCAAATATGGATGCCTCAACATGTTTATAAGCATTGATAAATGATATGTGGTTGAATATGGGATGTTCAATGATTCTTAAGCTTACTTTTCAATGTTTGATAAGAAATAATCTGAAGTCTAGTCGAAAGCCAATTATGGCCAGAATGGGGTGTCTATAGTTTGCCCCTATTTGGGAAGGCATTTCAAGATATATTCATTGTAATGTCTTGTTAAATAATGAAAATGTATTTAATTTATAATGACCTAATAGGTGATAGATGAGCTCTAGATGCCCCCTTGAGGGAGTGGTCAACAAATAAGGTTGGCGATCGGTCCCTCGAAAGAAGGAAATGATGGGACCAAAAGGTAAAAAGTGGGTTAGAAAACATTTATTTTCCCAAAGGCAATTATAATCAGTGGCATAGTGAGATGCCCCAGTGGAGTAGATAAAAAGAATGATTTTCCCAAAGGTGGTTATAATCATTAGCATAGCAAGATAAAAAGATAATGATTTACCCAAAAATAGCTATATTAATTAGAAAAATGAAAACAATGATTTGCCCAAAGGTGGTTATAATCATTAACATAATGAAAACATGCCCTAGTTGGGTGGATATAGATAATAATTTTCCCATATGTGGTTATAATCATTAGCATAATGAAAACATACCCCAATTGGGAAGATAGAGATAATGATTTTACAAAAGGTGGTTATAATAATTAACATATAGATAGGTCTAAACACAATGATTTCCACAAAAATAGTTATAATCATTGGCATGATAATTTGGAGCAATATGGAAAATCAAAAAATGTGTCTTACAAACTAAATCCATACTCACAGAGGAAGAGTAAGCTAGTACAAAGGAGAAATATGAATTTGGGAAACCTACTAGTATGGAGATGCACATCCTAACTAGAAAGGATTAAAATTAATTCTTTATTTAATTAATCTATATTTGTAAAATAATTGGATAAATTAGGATTTTTAGGTGACCAAGGAGAAGTACCATAACATCATTGCTTGTAATATTTTCTAATCTAATTTTTTCTATATCAAATGATGGTAGGAACCAATATATAAAACACCATAACTTAGTTGAAATATGAATAAGCATTGACACGTAATCCAATAAATAATAAAAAATAATACACCAATGAGAAAAACCATGATAATATTGTGGATGTATGTATATGTATAGACCTAAGTATAATTCATAAGGAATCACCCAATGAACATATCTATACTAAGTCAAGGCATACCAAGGAAAAAAATTAAATATGTAATAAACAAACAAACACCAATAAATAAAAAGCACAATAAAACACCTCAAAACAAAAAGTGAACAAAACAAAATAACAAAAATAGAATGAAACAAACACAAATAATGGTTAATCAAAATGTTAGTGTAAATGGAAAATAAATTATGCATGCATGTATAATAGAGGTTTTATTTTTGGTGATAGGGTGACCCCTAAGCAATACAATACTAATGAAAGTATAACAACACAAGAACAATTGGTGCAAAGTTTCCCCTAGGCAACAGGGAAGCAATGCCATAAATAAGATGATAATAATTTCCCCTAGGAAGCAATGACATAAATAAGATGATAATAATTTCCCCTAGGCTATACAAGATAATGAGACAAATAAAACAATGGTGGGAAGAGAAGAAAGGGAAGGGGTACTTGAGATGACTCTAGATACACCATCCAAGTGGATATTTCCTACATAGTTTCATGGATGCAAGGTACAACATAAAATTCAAGCCAAATGTGTTTATCATAGGATAAGGGATAAAAGAAGATGAATGCTAAGAAAATATGATTGATGCAGAGAGAGAGAGAGAGAGAGAGAGAGAGAGAGAGAGAGAGAGAGAGAGAGAGAGAGAGAGAGAGAGAGAGAGAGAGAGAGAGAGAGAGAGAGAGAGAGAGAGAGCATAATAAATGGTTGAGCATAATAAAAGACAAGTGGTCATTAGGGTATCAAATTTGAATAGATAATGCACATAATAGAAACTCAAAAATTAGTGAGAGTGTAGTTAGGGTTCCTAAGATCCAAAAGTCAAAGAAGTGGTAAAAAATAAAGGAAGGTGTGACCAAGATAACTTGAGATACCCTCTGTATCTAATTGTCACCTACATAGTCTATGCAAACCTCAGGATAGTGTAGTTCTTGTTAGGTTGTGGAGCTAAAAGCTTCACTCATGCAGACATGGAGGAGGTTGTTGAGTGTCATAGTCACCGACATCAGTCAGGGTAACTGACGTCGGTCAGGTGTAGACAAGAAGCTACCAACATCGATCAATGATCGGCCGATGTTGGTCATCTCCAAGCAGACAGGGACCGACGTCGATCACCTGTGCAATTTAAAAACTGCTAGTTCATGAATAGTTAGTTAATAAACTGGTTGTTTGCATGTTAAAGGCTAATTTTAGCCTTGGAGCTATAGATCTAATTATTGTAATTGGATGTCTAATTATTGTTTGCATGAGATCTATATAAGAGACTCATGGGCTATATTGTAAATTGTGAGGGATCAAAGCAGGGATTCCCTGGGTGCTAGATAGAGAGAGCAAGCTTGGCTCCTCATAGTGCCATAGTGCCAAGTGTGTATGGTCAGATAGATCTATGGGAGAGTAAGGTTTGGTAGAAGATCCATAGGGGTGCTGGTTTGGAGGACAAGGGTTCTTCATGGTATGTAAGATCAGGTTGGTTTGTAAGTGTGCAAGATCAGGGTAGAGATCTACATGTGGTAAGTAAGGTTGATTGATTTGCAGGTGGGTGTGTGTGTGAGATCCAGATTTGCAGGTGTGTAGAACTAGGTTGATTTGTAGGTGTGCAAGATCAGGGAGGTCAACAACACAATAGGTAGCAAGATTAGGTGAAATCTACTTAGAGTACATTGCGTACTTGGAGTATGTGTGTATACTCAGACTTGGAGTACTTTTGAGTACTTGGTGGATTGGTAGTATTGTTACTGACTGGTGGACTGGCAGTGTTGTTACTAGCTGGTGGAGGTGAACAACAACTCTATGTGTGAGTTACTTGTTGGGACCGTAATTGAGAGAGTGAGCTCTTGAAGAGATTTACTGTTTATGCCCTAGAGGTGTGGGAGCCCTAGAGGTGTGTAAGGAAGAAGATTGTGGCATCTTCTTTGTTGTATTTCCTTCTAGAAGAGTATTAATACAATTGGGTATTATCTCTCATATTCTGTGTTATTTTTGAATTTTAGTTACTTGTTACTTCTGGTTAATTCTGTGTTTAGTTGCTTATACATGGTAATCAATTGTGCTTCCTAGATCTTATCAGGTGGAATCAAAGCTGTTTGTTGTTCTAGATTCCTGACAAGTGGTATCAGAGCTAAGGTTGCAGGAAGTAGGTTTGTGTTTGATTACAAGTCACTCTCAGGGGTTTCTGATTGAGTGGGAGTATAGCAATGATAGAAGAAAGTAAGCTAAGAATGGAGGAATTCAAAGGCACAAATGGTCAATTATAGTGTTATGGAAAGAAAGAGCAGGTAAAGAAATATTTTTGGTTGGTAGAATATCAGCATGAAGGAACTGAAGAAGCAGATGTTGCAGGTGTTGTTGCACAGGATGCTCTGGTATGTTCTTTGGATAAAGTAGAATCTTGTTTTATATATTCTGTTGCCTCTTTCCATGCATCCCAAAATAGAGTATTTTTCCATGTTAAGGTCTTTGGAGACTTTGGAAAGATTTATTTAGGGGATGGTGAGCCTTGTCAAAGTATTGGCAAAGGGGAAGTGTGGCTGAAATTACAGATGGCCAACACATGGGTGTTGAAGAAGGTCATGCAAGTCCCAGTCTTGAAGATGCAGCTGATTTCTTTAGGAAAGTTAGGTGATGAGAGATGCATAGGAACTCTCACAGTAGATTCTTGGAATGTTACCAAGGATGCACTTGAATTAGCATATGGTAAGAAAGTAGGTACTCTTTATCTACTTGTTTGTATTACTGATTCTTCTTCTGTTGTGAAGATGTGGCTTTGTAGGCTTGGTCACATGAGTAAGAAGGAGATGCATGTTCTTAAGAGGAAGTCAGATGTGTTTGACAAACTTAAGAACTAGAAAGCCTTGGTGTTCTTAGAGGAGATGATGGATAGAGATCAACGGATGGGGCTAGATACTTTTGAGCATGGTAGTTTGGACATGGGTTTGATTCAAAGTATGCTTATAGGTAAAAAGTCATAACTCATAAGAAAACACAGGTACCAGCATTAGTTATGGGTAACTGACATCGAATAGATAGGCACTGACATCGGTCATGTGCAAACAGGCAAAGTCAATGGTGTCGGGCAGGTGGTGACTGACATCGGTAGGATAACTAGTGTCGACGACTAGGACAGTTGCATGAAACTGATGTCGGTCAGATGCAGACTGTGTGGTGACTGAGGTCAATCACTGGAACGGATTTTGGATGGACAACAAGATATCAAGGAGTCTCAAATGCCCATGTGGAGGAATGAAAGGGTATGTAAGCCTCAAATTCATTATTCCTCTTCTTTACACTACTTGTTGCTCACTGCAGAGCAGGAAGGATCCAGGAAATAGTGGGAGCATGGCATGGATTCTTTGGAGAAGAACCAAATGGGAGATTTAGTAGAGTTGCTAGCTGGGATAAAAGCATTGAGAGATGAATGGATTCCTTGGTTAAAGAATAGAGATAATGGATACATGAGATGGAAGGCCAGGTCATATGGTCTTGAGGAAGCTCCAGGATAGTGGTATAGGTTTGATAGGTGGATGACAAAGCATGGCTTTAGTCAATGTCATTGTAACTACTGTGGTTTCTTTACCAGGTCGATGATGGTCACGACATTATCTTGTTACTATATGTTGTGTGTTTGCTTGATGCAGGGTTACACATACAAGGTTTTTTTGAGCTAAAGGTAAAGTTAGTTCAGAGGTGTGTCATGAAGAATTTGAAGGAGAATTTTTTTTGGCATGAGTAATCTTAGAGATAGGGAAGATCACAAGTTGATGTTGTCACAGGATGATTGTGTGAAGGTAGTGTAGGATGTAGAACAAGGTAGCACACCTATGGATGGACAGTTCACAAAATAGGGTCCCTAATGACATGATGAGGTTGAGTAGATGTGTACTCCCTAAGTTTGCCCAAGTAGTGGGTGCTGTCAGAAAGTTTTTAGTCAATCCAGGAAGGAAACACTAGAAAGTGGTTCAGTGGGCTCTCAGGTATCTAAGAGGGACCAATAGCAGGTCGACATACTGTGCAGGGTCAGGACTTCAGACATGGTAGGTTACTTGGATGACAGGTTTTACACCATAGGATGTGTGGTGGTTGGTCTTCAAGGTTGAGCTTGAAGAGGGATACAAGCTAGGAAACATATTAGATGGTGTATAGGTACAAGTATAGTGCAGCTATTTATCTCCAAGTGGGAGATTGTTAGGTTGTGGAGCTAAAAGCTTCACTGATGCAGACATGGAGGAGGTTGCTGAGTGTCATAGTCACCGGCATCAGTCAGGCCAACCAACATCAGTCAAGTGTAGACAAGAAGCTATCAACATCGATCAGTGATCAGTCGATGTCAGTCATCTCCAGGCAGATAGGGACCGACGTCAGTCACCTGTGCGGTTCCAAAACTGCTAGTTCATGAATAGTTAGTTAATAAACTGGTTGTTTGCATGTTAAAGGCTAATTTTAGCCTTGGAGTTGTAGATCTAATTATTGTAATTGGATGTCTAATTATTGTTTGCATGAGATCTATATAAGATACTCATGGGTTGTATTATAAACTGTGAGGGATCAAAGCAGGGATTCCCTGGGTGCTAGATAGAGAGAGCAAGCTTGGCTCCTCATAGTGCCATAGTGCCAAGTGTGTATGGTTAGATAGATCTATGGGAGAGCAAGGTCTGGTAGAAGATCCATAGGGGTGCTGGTTTGGAGGACAAGGGTTCTTCATGGTATGTAAGATTAGGTTGGTCTGTAGGTGTGCAAGATCAGGGTGGAGATCTACATGTGGTAAGTAAGGTTGTTTGATCTATAGGTGGTTGTTTGATCTATAGGTGGGTGTGTGTGTGAGATCCAGGTTTGCAGGTGTGTAGAACTAGGTTGATTTGTAGGTGTGCAAGATTAGGGAGGTCAGCAACACAATAGGTAGCAAGATCAGGTGAGATCTACTTAGAGTACGTTGCATACTTGGAGTATGTGTGTATACTCAGACTTGGATTACTTTTGAGTACTTGGTGGATTGGTAGTATTGTTACTAATTAGTGGACTGGTAGTGTTGTTAGTAGCTGGTGGAGGTGAACAACAACTCTGTGTGTGAGTTGCTTGTTGGGACCGTAATTGAGAAAGTGAGCTCTTGAAGAGATTTACTATTTATGCCCTAGAGGTGTGGGAGCCCTAGAGGTGTGTAAGGAAGAAGATTGTGGCATCTTCTTTGTTGTATTTCCTTTTGGAAGAGTATTAATACAATTGGGTATTGTCTCTCATATTCTGTGTTATTTCTGAATTCTAGTTACTTGTTACTTCTGGTTAATTCCGCATTTAATTGCTTGTACATGGTAATCAATTGTGCTTCCTAGATCCTATCAAGTGGAATCAGAGCTGTTTGTTGTTCTAGATTCCTGACAGTTCTTCTATAAATGGGAGGATAAAGACCAAGGTGGTATAGAAATAAATTGAACAAAGAAGATGGCCCAAACTAATTTTTTTGATGAATTGATATCGCTCATTGAAATTCTAAGCCAATTTTCATGATCTGTGTGATTTTTAGGATTTTTAGATCTTTTACAAGTGTTTTTGAAATTATCAAAGAGTCTCAATTCGATCGAGAATGATGAGATACTAAACAATACAACTTTTAAAATGATGAGAGTGTTAATACTTATATTGCTCATAAAATGGTGAGAACATGGTTAAAGGGTGACTGAGCTGACCTCAATGTAAATCAAGTACTACCTACATAGTCCCATGAGGATCTAAAATTACTATAATTCTACCTTACAACATAGGAAGCCAAATAGGTAGCATCAATTTCATTAATTAGGCAAATGGTGCAATATAACATAGGAATGACAAGGTGATACTACAATGTATGGTAAAGGGGTTATTCTTAATTTACCCATAGGTAGTTATAATTAGGAAACAAAAACATAGGTCAATGATACTAATTTACCCATAAGTGGTTATAATTAGTAGCATGAAGTAGGACACTAATTTTCCCAAAGGTGGTTATAATCAGTAGCACTTGAAATGAAATGAAATAACAAATGAAAAATGCAATTACTAAACAACTATCATACTAGTCCAAAATAGTGTTTCTTTTTAAAATACTTAATCAACTACCAAAACTTTAATTTGAATCTAGTCACTGATGGTGCTTGAAGAACCAATGGAAAGGAACCAAAGTCAAAGGGGTGGGTAGGTAGGGTAAACAACTTTGGCCAATAGGGAATGTATGGTAAAATGATATATGGTATGGTACAAAGATGATCATGATAGGGTAGAATGTAAACATGCCTCATATATAATAATTTAGGTCTCTCAAGAAAAATAATGTTTGAGGTGTATGATGTTCATTAGCTCATAAAGTTCATGTATGTCTAGTGTAGCAAACATGTATGATTCAAAGCCATAATTTACAACAATGATATATGGGCCTATCTAAATGCATCTGAACTTGCCCTTATTCTTCTTCTTAGACATGGTGTTATTTTGGTTTTATTTGAGAAAAATATCACCAATCTTGAAATCTTGATGTTTTACCTACCAATTATATTGACCATGAGGTCTATTTTGGTATGCTTGAAGGCTATTAACAACAGTCATGCATTTTTCATCAAGTAAATCTAGCTCTTATAGGTGAGCTACTCTATAACTTTCATCATCCAAGAAATTCTTCAATAAGATACATAGAGAAATTAACTTGACCTCAATAGGAATAATGGATTTAGTGCCATAGATGAGGGAACATGGAGTGGATCCTATTAGAGTACAATAATTAGTGTTATATGCCTAAAGGGAATAGAATATTTGGAGGTGCCAATCGCAACCAACATTATTCATAATATATTTAAGGATATTGAAAATAGTTTTATTGGATGCCTCTACTTGAACATTACCTTGTGGGTAATATGCAGTATAAAAATGTTGAGTGATCTTGTATTTAACATAAAGTGATTTGAAATCCTTTTTCTTAAATGATTTGCCATTATCAAATATAATGTCGAATGGGATACCATAGCGGTAGATGAGATGATTGAAGATGAACTTGGAAATTTATTTTCCAATTACATGAGGGGTATATCTTCAAACCATTTAGTGAAATATTTGATAGCAATAAGGATGTGTTTATGGACATCAGATGAGGTTAGGTGAATCTTCCTAATTAGATCAAGTCCCCATGTTGTGAATGACCATGGTGTAAGTATTATTTTGAGTGTTTTGGCATGAATATGAATCATATTGGCATGCCTTTGATATTTGTCACACTTTTTGACATAAGAAGCTACATCTAATTCCATAGTTGGGCAATAATAACCAGTATATAGGAGCTTTTTGGCTAGGATGGCCCTGCTAGTGTGGGTTCTACATAATCCTTCATGAACTTCTCACAACACTAATGTTGCTTCTACTAATTTAAACAATAAAGTAGAGTGCCATCAAAGTTTTGGTGGTAAAGGATTGGGCCAAGTAAGGTATATTATGAGGATTGGTGGGTAAATGCCTTTTATTCTTTACATGATAAGTCTAGTGGCATAATATGGTCATAAAGATAGTTAAAGAGGTTTGAGTACCATATAGAGCTGGGAGCAATTATATCATAGATCATTTTTATGGTTGAAGGTTTATGAGTAGGTGATAGAATATTTTCAACAAGGAATTGATATTATTTTTCCTTATTGGTATGAAAGATAAAAGAAGCAATGGTGGCCATGGAATTTGCTATCCTATTACCAGTCCTAACTATGTGTTCAAACTATATGTCAATGATCTACTATTTGAGAATGTTGATCATGGATTTGTATGGTACTAATTTGTCATCTTTGGTTTGAAAGTGGTTTATAACTTGATTGATGATTAACTGAGAATCACCATAAAATGTGAGATGCTAAATATTTCATTATACTACCTAATGAAGCCCTACAAAAAGTGCTTCATATTATGGAATGTTGTTAGTACAAGAAAAGATGATATGAAATGAATTAGGGATAAGATCCCCTTGTGGTGTAATAAAAAATAGGATTGAACTTGATCTATGTGATGTAAATTATCCTTAAAAATACAACTTCTAATGCTACTCCTCAGGAGATGTTTCAATCATGGACTCATCTAGGAATTAAAACGTGAGGGGTTTGGTATTTATAAAGCGATATTCCACAAGATGATCTACAAGTAGTTGTCCCTTTATGGCCTTCTAATTGACATATTAATTCTTGAGCTAGATCAGAAGCATGATCCATTTATCCATGTTTCCTTGTAAAGTTGTCTTAGATAGTAGATACATGAAGAGATCTACTTTGGAAATAACTATGGTCTTGTTATTAAGCATGTAATACCACAACTTTTGGGATGCAAAGAACATAGATAAACAACCTTTTTATATTAGTGTATAATTTTGTTCATTCATGACTAGTGTACAATACAGATAGTACATGCCATGTTATTTACCATTGTCATCATGTTGAGTGAAAAGTGTCACTAGGGTTCTATCTATGGTCGATAGATATAGTAGAAATGGATTTCTTGGAATTGGTGGTAAACAATAGGTGGATTGGCAAGATAGTCCTTTAGGAACTAGAAGGATTTATAACATTCATCATCCCAATGAAGTGTGACACATTTATTTAGTAAATGTGTAAATAGATGGCATTTATCAACTAATTGTGAGATGAATCACCTAATATATTGAATCTTATCCTAGAAACTATGGATCTAATTCAAATTAGATGATGGAAACATCACATTAATGGATTGTACCTTGGTATGATCAACTTTAATGCCTCAATAAGAGATGATGAAGCCTACAAATTTATTGGAAGTGACACCAAAGGTGTAGTTCTTAGGATTGAGTCTAACCTTGTATTCATGAAACCTCTCAAATATTATTCTTAGTGTAGGTGGGTGATCACTACGGGTCCTTGATTTACCCAATATGCCATCAACATAGTCATCAATAATGTCATGCATCTTATCATGAAATATGATTTTCATATATCTTTGGTATGTGGCCCCAACATTATTGAGACCAAACAACATAACATGATATCAAAATGTTCCCTAAGGAGTAATGAACATTATTTTGTGTTAGTCTTCTAGTGCAATCCTAATCTGATTATACCCTAAAAATTCATCCATAAGTGAAAGCATCTCATACCCTAATGTGGAGTCAACTATCACATTGATATTCAATAGAGAAAAGTCATACTTGGGGTAGTCCTTGTTTATATCTCTAAAATTAGTGCAAATTTTGATTCTTTCTAGATTCTTATTAATAGGCACAACATTTAAGATCCACTTTGAATAGTTGATTGGTTGGATTCATCTCACTTTTAAGAGTTTTGCCAACTCTTTGTTTACTAGTACAATAACATGAGGATGTATCTTGCACAATTTTTGATTCATAGGTTTGGCATTAGGATGTACAAAAAGATGGTGAAAAACCAAGATAGGGTCCAAACCTATCATGTCAGAATAGGCCCATGCAAAAATGTTAACAAATTCCCTCAAAAGGGATGTAAATATTTTACATTTCTATTTAATGAGGAACACACCTAATTTGATTCATCTTGGGTCATCTGGAGTCCTGATGTTGACATCTATATTATCTTCTAAAGGAGAGTCAAGTCATCTTATAGAATGGTTGGTAATGATTTGAATTATCCTATAATTATAAATTCCTCTAGTTGTACTAGTTCTTCATTCTCTCCTAGACAAGAGGAATCTAAATCTCCCAATGGAAATAATGGCCATGTCATAAATACTATAGGAAATTCTTGGGTGATATGATAAAAGGCATGTTGCTCTTTTATACTAAACTCAAACCCAAAATTAAGTTCAACATTGGTGGTCTCTTGAGTTTCATTTGAGGAAAGGTGAACACCCCTGTATAATGGCACTTGAAATAGGTTTTCACCAAAATTATAGCCTTTATTTTTACTTTTATCCTAGTCTAAAATTTCCTCAAAGAGGTTTTCATTTTGGGACCTCAATGTTTTATTCATTTATTTTTGGATAAGGGTGTTTACCTGCTTTCCAAAGTAGGCTATAGGATCTAGTTTGATAGAGAACCCTTGTTTGTGGTCTCCCAATGGAACATTGTCTCTTAGGTCTAAAAAATCATAAAAGGCCTCATCATTCTCAAACTTATTTATAGGTACTATGTATTCTTATTGGTTTTAGGCTATAAGTTGAGGGTGATAAAGAGGAAGTGGGTTATGATAGATAACTAGGGTAATGGTACAAATGGTATGTAGGTCAAACAAGTTGGTCTTGACAAGGTCTTCATACATTATATGATCAAACTTTGCTTTGCTGTCAGTATCATCATCACTAGACATTGACATTAAAACATGAATAAGATATATGGGGTCACCCATAGGCATTTTAAATCTAAGACCATAAGTTCCTTTATATCAAGTTATATAAATTGATTTCAGAGTTCCCTACTATTTTGGTCTAAGGCTTCTTCCTTCATAGGCTTGAATCTCCATGATCCTATTAGGAATGGGATATTTAGCATTTTTTAGCAATTGGCCAATTTGTCATCATACAACCAAGATTTATCATTGGCAAGTGAGTCCTCTTATTGGCTAGTATCCAGTGTGAAAATGATAGGGGCTAGACTATGAATTTTTCCCTTTCCTTTTCATTGCCATTCCATGCAAGACAACCTAGCTTTAGGTCTTCCATAGGATTTAGGGTTCTCTAGAAGATAGGCAATGTGAAATGTTTCATGGGTCAAATGCTCTCGTAGGCCATTGGCCAAGATGGTAAAATGATTAGACATTTCAAGAGGAGGTATATGTGAAGATGAGTCAAGACAATCTGGGTCTATACAATTAGCCTTGGCTAATTCAAAAAGTATTTCTTTGTCTTTATCCTTTATGGGAACTAGATCTAGGCTAAACCACTAGTTGTAAATTTTGTACTTAGCCTCCAAATGTTTGCAATGTTCATAGGGATGCAAATCTCCATTAATAGTGACCACCATGCTTGAGTGTGATAACTTAAGACACTGGTGAAATGTTAAAGTGATTGCATGAATCTCATGTATCTAAGGTCTATCTAAGAACAAATTATATGATAGGTCAAGGTTTAAAACATGAAAAAATGTTTCATGAGTTAAGGGCCCAATGATAACTTGCAAGCTTATGATGCCTTGTGATTCCCATTCATTATTATTGTAGGATTTGATAGCAATTATTTTTGGCTATAAATTAGTTGTTATATATCTGAGATGTTTGATGAGCTTCAAAGAAAATATTAAAGCTCGATCCATTATCTATGAGGGTACATTTCACTTTGTGCTACATTATGACAACTTCAATATACAAGGGATTATTATGGAGAGGTCCAAGGGATGACATATCACTTTAGATGAAGGTCAATTATTATCTTAGGGTTAGATGTCCAATGAAATCTTAGATTTTATCTAGAGTTATGTCATTTGGAACTTGGGATTGGCCTAAGAGCTCTGTTAAGATCTTCTTGTGGATAGTAGATGTATGCAACAAATCTAGAATAGATATTTTTGTGGGTGTTCTTTGAGGTTGTTCCATAATATCATACAATTTTTCCTTAATAGTGGTATATGTTTTGTTTATATCCAAAATAGTGTGTTGAATTGGTTCATTGGGAGGAGATTATGGGACTAGAGTGGTAATTTTAGACCACTGAATTGTGATTGAATAATCATGATTAGATATAAGACCATTGTAACTTGATGATGAAGGAGATGGGCTAGATAGGATAAGTCTCGATTGCCAATGCATTTGGTTTTGGTCATGGGGAAATGATAAATTATATGTATAAGGTCTTAAAATATTAATACCTAGTTACTATTACACTTGGATGTAGTCCCAGGTCAATGAAGGATTAATAACATAGGTGGATTGATTATAATTATTTGGCAATGGTCATAGTCTATTAGCACTTGGTCTAGGATTAATGGTGATGGTTGAAATGTGATCTCTCATAATATGACCTACAACTTTGGTGTAGTCATGTGGAACTACATGGTAAGTCTGTTGGTTGTTAGAATCATTCTAGCCTTGGTTTCTCCTATTTGATTGACATTATTATTGTTGTTATTAATATTGTTATTTTTTCATGGTAGCTGTTGATACTATTATTATTGTTGCTCTGGACTTCATTGTTGATGTTGTTGATTAGTATTTTTATGTTGTGGAAAGGAGTTTTGATAGATACCCAGGTTGTGATTGGATGCATATGCTTTATTATCTAATGTTATATCCTCATTTTACAACATATTTTTAATAAGGTGTTTTATCTTCACATAACAACATCGATTTTGTCCATGGACATGATGTTATTCATAGAACTCCTGCTCTTTGTACCAATTTGGATACATAATACCCTCTAGATAGTGACTCTAAATTGGTCAACTAATCATATTAGCTATGGATATATTACAAAACATTACTTTGATAGGTTCATCAAGGTTGCTAAAGACTTGAGGAGTGGGTTTCCTTCTCAGATGAGAGGTTTACAAAGGTGGTGATTTTTGTGTTTATAGAATTGGTCTAGGTTATTGTGAAGGCTACACTTGATGAATAGGTTGATGATGAGGAGTAAGTTATATTTATGGCATGGGTTGATCATATGATGTTTTAACTATTTAAACATGATGCAACTCAATTACTCCATTTATAACAACATTCTTATTACAATTGTATTTCTTAGATTTCTCATAGTTACTAGCATGGGTTGGTGCCAATGTTTATGCTTGGACTTGGTTATGGTTCTAAATTGGGCCTATTCCTTGGTTTGGGTTTGATTTTTATTTTAGGAGGTTAACTTGATAATATATTTGTTAATAAGTTCCTTTTCAATCCATAAACCTTTATCAATGATCTCTTTAAAGGTATGTGCACATTGAAGCTCAGGATGATAGGATATCTCATTGTGAAATTTTTCAGCAAACACATCAGCCAATTAATTTATTGGTAAGCTATAGGTTAAGTGATTATAAAACATTATCCATATTTATAAATAAATTTTAAATAATTCACCAACTTTCTATTTGTCCTGAGTCAAATCTACTAATTAAATATCATGTTCGATATTATAGGAAAAATGTTGCACAAATTTGTCTGAGAGGTCATTAAATTAGACATGAATTTTTTTGACAATTTGAAGAACCATTACAAAGCCTATCTTTATAGAGTTTGAGGAAATAAGAAGAGGAGGCAAATGTATCTATAAGACATTATCTAGAAAGCAACAAATAACTCTATCAAATGGGCCTTAGGGTCTCCTTTACCCTTATATTTATCAATTTTGGTGGTTCATAACCTAGAGGAAACAATATATATATATATATATATATATATATATATATATATATATATATATATATATATATATATAGATAATCCATGTTGAATGGGTATGAACATATGTCATCTAACATGAATTTATTGGTATACTTCCCTACTTGAATGGTGGCAATCACATCCTTCATTTTTTGTAGTTCTTGGGCTAAGAAATTAGATAGTACATTTGGTTGAGGTAGTGGCTAGGTGATCAAAGGAAGATTACCTTGACCTAGGTATAATGGAGATATGGTTTGTTATAGAATTTTGGTTTGATGATTAAATTGAATAAGAATATGCATCCATAAATTAGGATGTGGTTTTTCGAATTGCATGCATTATCGGGCTATATTTTGGTTTAGATTTGGCATATAGCCTTAGTTATGAGGGATTTAGGGCTATAATGGAAGAATATGGATTTAGGGAAACTATTATGCTTGTTGATGTTGAGTAGGGACTTGCTACCAAATGTTCAAACTTGAATGATAAGGGGAACTTATTGTGGACCAAGGCCCTATCTTGAGATTTGTAATACATGCTGAGTAAAAGGTAATTGCTTCCTAATTGGTACTTGTTGGATAGTTGTAGATATTTGTTGTGCAAACACTTATTATGAAGTAGATGTTTATTGCGTATTAAATAGTTATATTTTACCAATGGACACACATTGTTTATTAGACAATATTTGTGATTGTAAAGGTATATTAGTCTATGATTATTGAGTTATTTTTTCATTACTTATCGAGGTGGAACATTTATTTCCCCTATTGAGGTGATGTAGTTTTTTGCCTCACTACGGTGGTATATTATATTGTGCCTATTGTTATGGAATGTTAGTCACCACCTATTGAGGTGGGGTAGCATTCATCACTTATTATTGAGTAAAAGTACTATCTCATGTTTTATTACTCAATCCCTATGGTTGCATGCTTGACAATGTAGTTGGTTGAGGATTGGAATTAACTTATTATGGTTGGGATGTAGGAGTTCCTAACCCTACTATTATGAAGTATTTATGGTATTAAATAAAGGCACTTATTATTATGGACTATTTATTGGTGTAATTAGACCACTTTGGCCTCGATTGGAAGATACTTTCATGTTTGGCACATTATTTTATGCAAAAGTAGTAGTTACTTCTTCAATAGATGGGACATTATAAATGTCACTGATTGAAGTGATTTTTTAAAATGGGTCTATTCCTAAATCATCTTGACCTACCAACTCAATTAATACTACTGCTGAAGGAGATAACTCTATGAGTGGAGCATTTTACATGGTCATGTCATTAAAATTGTGTACTAGATTCAAATAGGTTTGATATGATTGTTAAATTTATATAAAGTGGTCCTCCATGAATCCCTTTAATTTTAAAATCATATTTGGGTATTGATACGACATCAATACAAGCATTTGAGGATGGCTAGTAGACACATGTTTAATGGCTTGGGTATAAGGCATGTTGATTAGTACTCTAACTATACTAGGTAAGTTTTCACAGGGGAATTTTTATAGGAACTTGGTCCCTACCTCCATGTCTCTAACTAAAACCTCATCCTTATTTTAAATCAAGTGATGATAAAAAAATAAGGATCATATGTCAATGGCATAATAACATAATACAATTGTTGTTTAAATTATTCTATAATCGATGGTATGCTAGAAAGGTATTGCATGGTTTACTCTTGGTCTTGATCTGAGTATGGAGGTGTGTTAATCAAATAGTAGGATAACTAATCTTGGATTTGTTCCCTAAATAGAGAAGTATAAGGAGGATATGGATCCATCTCACAAACTACATCATCACCATAGGGGTCTTGAATAAAGTTATCAGTCATAACCATATTATTATAACTTGGATTATACATGGATTTTCTATGAGTGCAAAGAGACATATCCAAATCAATAACTAACATTCCATGAAGAAGGTCTAGGATTATAAAAACTCTTAAAAATAAGGTTTACAAGACAAATGGCCCAAACTTAGTCTAAGATTTGGAGCTATTTTTCCAAAATAGGCAATGAGAAACTCAGTTTAAAATGATATAATGTCAAATGTCTTACATAAAAGGGAAAGTGAATGGATAAAAATGAATACCAAACTTAGTAAAAAGTGTTTCAAATAATTATAATTTATGTCTAAATATGAAAAAGGTTGATATGTCTTTGGGAGCAAGGCACAACATTAGGCTCAAAACAACTAGGTCTAAAACATAAGGTAAATGTGATAGGACTCTTGGGAACAAAACATAAAATCTAGATTTAAAAAACAAAAATAGGTCTAACAAGGGAATTATTAAGAATTTTGGAAACAAGGCACAAAATATAGACTTAAAAGAAAACAAAAGGGAATTTCTAGGACTTTTGAGAACAAGGCATAAAAGTTAAACTCAACATAAACTAGGTATAAAAAGCAAGGAGGTTAATCAAACAAATTTGAAACACTTTGAATAAAACTAGGCATTCAAATTTAAACTTAAACTTGAATTTTGTAAAAATACATTGGAATTTGGGCACATAGAAGATAGACCATTTCCCTAAATTTAGGCACAAAAGTAGTCCTTAAATTGAGCAAGGAACTAGTCTAAGTTGTATAACCTAAAAGTGAAAGGTAAACACCTAAGCCAAAATTACATGAGGCATAGGTATAAACCCATCAATGTTTGAATTTAAACTTATCAAGACCACTTTTGAACTTGATTTAAAATTCTAGGTTCCTCAAATAGACAACAAACTAGACCAAAATGAATGACATAATGTCACTAGGCATTGATCAAGAAGGCACACATGGTTGAAAAAATACAGTTAAATACAAGGCAAAAAAGTTTTTGAACTAATGTGAGCAACATAATGATGCTATCATGATATAAAGGTATGGTAAATTATTTGTTTTAAAACTCTAAGATATAAGACTTAGAATGAAATGGGTAGCATAATGATGCCCATTTCAAACAAGTGACACACACATAATAGTTTTGGACAAACAAATAAGGCAAATGTGGTGTCAAATGGAAGGCATAGCACCTCTTCAAACAAAAGAGTGATGTGCAAACATGACTTATTTTGGATGTGGCATGATAAACAAATAGTTTTGACTTAATACAATGTTAGTAAAAAGGAAAAATAACAAAAATGCCTAAGTGTATCATCATAATCCTAAAAGTTGACAAGATAGATTTATAGTATAAAATTCCATCTATATACTTGATCTTGAGAGGAAATTAATTTGTTAATCCAAAAATTAAAATATTCATGAGAAGTAGGGTTTTTAGGCCCCCTCTTCTCTCAAGAGTTTGTATAGTGACATGGAACTTTGGGCGACTTTCCTTGCATTGAAACTATATCTATGATAAGTGGGGTTGTCTAAACTATCAATTTTCATTCATTATAAATGGTCCCATATATGTGCTTAACACTAGGGTATAACACATCATTTGGATATGTGTTAACTATATTTTTATGAAATGATCTTATCATTTTCACAACCACTACATCCATCAATTGCTTAGTATAGTGTGATGTTTGAGTTAAACATATGTTTTGAGACAGTCTCTTACTAATAAATCTTGCTTAACTACTCAAAAAAGCATCCCAATAATTTGACCTCAATTTTTATACCCATACCATGGATTGGGGTTGAATTGATGCTAGAAAATTAATTATTGGGTCAACACTTCCCTAGAGAATCCATGGGGAGGTGATGAACTCCCACCCAAAAGACAAAATGCATAAAATAAAGATTGAATAAGACTTTAGGGTCATTTTGGGGTCACTCAAATCACTCAAAATTTGGGGAGGGATTTAGCAACTTTCCTTCCATACTTTTATACAAAGCTACAAGTGTAATAAGTGAAGTGTTTTTTATCACCCAAGTTTCCTAAAGAGGATAGGGGGAGAGCATACATGTGACACTTGGCTTAAAAAACAAACATATATCAATAATTACAAAAATAAAAACTCTTACAAGCATTTAGATAGAGTGTGAGTTCATTTTTATAGCACCAAATGAAATACAACATGAGGTTTATCCCCTTGGTGTTGTGTGAGAAAAAAGAGAATATAACTTAAGTAAAATATTTTAAAACACCAAATGTAAATGTGAGTTTAACTCTTAGATTGTTTAAAAATGTCTTTTCTTGGCATTTAGGTCTATAAAAGATGTTAGTGGGTTTTCTTATTGTTTGAAAAAAGTGATATCCTTGAAAATTAGCTTAGGAATGCATAAAATCACCTCTCTGGAATGATTTCATAGTTATGCAGTAAACTATGAACTATGAAATTGTTTTGTCATAAAAACACAGTCAAAACATAATGCTTAAAAACTCATAGTGAGTGATTTCATAGTATCTGAGCAATTTCTCAACCCAATTTGATGATTTCAATACTCCAATAGATGAATTTGCAGTTCAGGTAGACAATTTCACCATTTTTTGGAAACCTACAATAAACATAAACACACAAAAATGATTTTTTGATTTTACCATGATTTCACTATTAGCAAAAATGATGTTTCTATAGAACAATATGAATTTGTAGCAAAGCATAACAAATTCACAACGTAAAAATGTAATTTTGCTCCACTTGAAGATGCTTTCACTATTGAAAATAATGATTTTTCTACTAAAATTAACAAATTGGCTAATATGAAACAATTTCACATTTATCTAAAAAAATCATTGAAAAAGACCTCTTTTCTATAAGACGATTTCATGGTTTTGCTCATTGATTTCACCATTTCTAAGCTTGATTTCATAGTTTCTTAAAACTAAGCCTAAACCAGAGTGATTTCATAGGTTTTCAAGGTAAATTCATAGATTCTACCAATGATTTCACAATTTACCTCACCTAATTTGTAGTTACATAGTCATGAACTCATAAATCTATAATCATAAGTGAAAAATAGAAAAATTAGCAATAAATCAACAAAATAATCTTTATAATGAAATATTATTAGATCTAAAAAGATCCAAAGATACTTCATTCATGATTGTTGGGTGTGTGGTCCCACTAGTCATGCCATCATGTGAATAAGGAATCCATAGAGGGGAAGTTAGTATAGTGTTAGTCAAGAAAACAAGCTCAAAATAAACACACTAAACAGTAACACCTCTATCATTGACACTAGGGAGAGCATAGGTAACAAACATATAATGAAAACACAACAAGAAAACAAAAAAAATAATCTTTTACCTTCCTTGTATCTCCAAATGGGCTTGTTGAATTAGCTTGCTCAACTTTGTGCATCAAGAAATATTTATCAATAGAGCTCTATTTGCTTCACCTTTCCTTGGCACCTTGGTTTGGCTAGTTGGGTTATTAATTTGGCATGGTAACACTACAATAAGGTTTATTTCATCTAAATTATCATTATAAATTTACACTAAAATATCTTGGAGATCAATAGGTATAGCCTTGTATTTATATCCTCCAAAGTTAACTCTCACCCAAGGTTAGTTAAGGATGAGTTTAAACATGGAATGAGTGAAAACTAACCATAAGTGAGTTGAGGATAACTCTAGTTGAGTTAAAATTTGTCATGTAATTATAATTTTCAATTAAAAGGCATTTCTCTTAAATTATATATTTTTAGATATTTATAGAGAGCTTGAAAACTCATAAAGACAATGATGAAAAGGCTTGATATTTTAGATTTTTAAATTCATATTTTTAGACATTCATTAATTGTAAATGGATATTTAGCTAAATATTTAATTTGGTTTAATTAGTTAATTAATTTTGATTATCATTTTATCTATTTTAATAATTTGTTCAAATTCCCTACTTAATGGGTCCATAGGCTAAACTACCAGTTGTTAGGTCACAAGGTGATCAAGGATGAATCTATGAGAGGTTATTATTGTGTATGGGCTAGTACCCCAAATAAGGATGCCTCAACATGATTTTAAACATTGATGAATGATGTAAAACTAGATATGGAACATTTAATGATTCTCAATCTTAATTTCTAATGTTTGATAAGAATCAGTTTGAAGTTTAGTCAAAAGCCAGATGTGGCCAAAATGGGGTGTCTATAGATGCTACAAGATGTGTCTTGGGAAACCTATCAGGGTTGGGTAAAACTCATCATATTTTTTTGAGTTAACTCTATATTATCCTTGAATAATAAATTCATGATGAAGGAAAGAGATTGATTTTTCTATGGAAATAAAGATCAATTGGTAAGATACATAATCAAACCAATCAACAATGTCCTATAATATAACAAATAGAATAGGGAACAAAGAACACAGTCATATAGGTCAATTGTTTACTCTAAAGAAAAAAACTCAAAAGGCTAAAAATATACATAATTATACATTTCAGTTGTGTACTCCAAAGGGATAAAGTGAATAGGCTAAAAAGATACATAGTCGTACAGGTCAACTATGTATTGAAGGTAAGCAAAGTTGATAGTCTATAAGAGACTATGTTGACATAGATGACTATGTTATAAAAATAGGGATTTTTTTTCAAGATAATAGCTAAGAAAATATAATGAATCACACAAGTAATTAGATCAATTTAGTTAATCTAATTGGAACACACAACACAAACCTTACATTAAAGTTAACTAATACAAGTTCTAAAAAATAAAATAAAATGATCAAAGAGCAAGCAACAAAACTTAAATGTAAACTCTAAGCTAAATAGTAATTATTGAATGTTTTTTAAGTTATAATAAATTTTAAAATTAATGTGATAGGGAGTTGGATGTAATAAGGAACTATAAAGCAACATATATAGTTTCAAGGAGTTTAGGTTGACAAAGATCTATATTGGAAATGGTACTAACCTGGTATTGATCTCTACCCCCTCACTTCATAATATCATAGTGATAAGGGTGTTGGGTGCTTTTCCAACATATACCATTGACCATATATTTATACTTGTCTAGAAAACCAAGTTGGTTTCTCTTTTGGTGATGAAATCTAAGTAGGTAGACCTTGGGAAGAAAATGTTTAATGATTTTTAGTGTTAAGTGATTTGGAAGTGTGTGCAAAAGAGAAAAATGATGTGACTAAATTGGTAAATTTTTAAAACCACTTAATTAGTCTATGTTTGTTACTCTAAGCATGAAAGAAACTAAAATGGAAAGTGAATTAATTACTAGAAAAAATAAGTTGATTTCATTGACTACGAAGAGTACAGAGTCAGTTTAGGTGACACTATATGTAGTCAACATGGTCACTACTATTATATAAAATCAGGATCCAAAAGAACATAGTCAAATAGGTTAACTATGTCATCTAGAGAGAAGGAAAGTTATAGAATTATGTCAATCTAGTCGACCTATTTTACTATAGGATTATAGTTTTATAGACTACAATCTATGAAAACAAGACTGAAAATGAAAAATATAAATGACAGAGAAGGTAAGAATGAACCTTGGTAACTTGGAAGATTCTTCATTTGTAAATTTTATGTTGTGTTTCTCAAATTATGATTTTCATATTCTATGAATAGATTCGATAAAGTCTTCAAAACTTGTGTGATGAAAAATTATTTGAGAATAGAGTCAACTGGCTTAACTATGTATGCAAACTTGTATGCTAAAAAAGAGAAATACAAATAGATTTTAATGGTTTAACTAAGTCCACAATCCTATAACTGAATAATAAGACTATGTTAAGTTGATCAATCTAGTCACTTGTATTTGGAAAAGACCTACATAGAGAAAATAGAGTCAATTTGGAGTGACTATGTGTTAAACCTACACATAGAATATTATAATGTATTTACAAGTTCAATACATTACTAAAAAATAAAGAACATATAAAATGATAATAAAATGAATGCATGAAAGAAAACATATAAAGGTTAGATTCACATCGGGTTCACTAGAATGTATACAAGGAAAAATGTACCTGATCTATAAATCAATCCTAGCTCAGAGAAGATAAATCACACTACACTTCTGCTTATTGATATATTTAATGGATTATTTTAGATAATATAGACTTATCAATAATCCAAATTTTTGAAAACTATCATAAATAAATTGGACTTTATCACTATTAAGTTGGACTTATTACAAATAAATCACATCTATCTAATGCATTTGTAATAAGTCCAAATTATTTAAAATGATAAAAAATAATTAGCAGTTGAAAACTATCATAAATAAATTGGAATTCATCAAGAATTAATTGAACTTCTCAAGAATTAGTTGAACTTATTACAAATAAATCACATCTATCTAATGTATTATCAAAAATAATTAATAATCATTTTTTGAAAACTATTAGAAATAAATTAGACTTTATTGAGAATTGATTGGACTTTTCAAGAACTATTTGGACTTATTACAAATAAATCACATCTATGTAATGTATTTATAATAAATACAACTTATTTAAAATAATTAGAAACAATTAGCAATCAATTTTTTGAAAAATATCAAACATAAATTGGACTGTATCAAGATTTAGTTAGATATATTACAAATAAATCACATTTATATAATGTATTTAAGTCACATTTATCTAAATTATGTATTTTGTAAAAAGTCTAAATTATTTAAAAATATAAAAAACAAATAAATTTTTAATATACCCCTCTTTCACCTCAGCTAAAATAAATTGAGCTTTATCAATAATTAAATGGACTTATTAAAAATTAATTAGAATTATTACAAATAAATCACATCTATCTAAATGTGTAAAATAGTCAGATGGTCCATGGTATTTTTAATATATTCAATCAAATTTATACGACCATTCAAACTAGTTCACAAACCATACATTTATAGATAATAATCTTAGGTAGTTTTGATTGAGATGCCATGTGTCAATAGTTGATTGGATTATGAACTATTTATTTAATCTATAGGTGACATCCCTATGACCATCAAAGTTTATCTCATATGTGTATACTTTTCATGTGTCTATCACTCAAAAATAGTTCTCCCATGTTGACTTTGGTGTTCATGAGAGAATCTTTGATATTGTGCTAAGTGTCTTGATCATAGGTGTTTAGGTTGTTGGGCACCTGTTTGATGTTTATATTATTAATATAATCTCCCACATAGTCGATTTACCAAGATTGTGATGTCTATCATAATCTTGGGTGCTCATACTATTTGGGACTTTTGTTTGGACTAGTCATCTTTTCATATAGCTGAGTTATTGAGATTATACCATGTGGCACAATATTTGGTGCTTGTCCAAAGTGTAATTTAAAAAACTAAAAATCCAAAGACCATTTATCAATATACAAATATCGAAGAATAAATATTGACACATTAATGCTGAAGTGGGACAGTATTAGGCATAAACCCCAAAGACCTTTTCACAAACGCAAGAATGCCAAAGTGTATTTTACAATGCATAAAAACTAAAATGTAAATTTTGATGTGAAAATTATGAAGACCATTTGTCAAAAACCATTTTAAAGGATGAAAAATGCAAATTTTAAGTTGAAAAATTGAAAAATTGAAGAGTTTTTTGTGATTCATAAAATGTGATCTTACTATTTGGAATACACTAAAGCTAAAGACCATTTTAAAACACAAAAATGTGAAGTGGATATTTCAACAATCAAATACCATTAAATAGATGCACAGTTACCAAAATACTAAATTGTCGTAGTAGAAAATATAAAATGCAAATGATGAAGTGTATTTTCCAAGACCTAAAATGCAAAGTGCCATTAAAAATAAATATAAATAAATAAAACATTATACATTCCCGAAAAATGGACTAAATTTTGAAAAAAACCATTCATATTTATCATTCCAAAATTAAGGAAACACCATTTTAAATTTATTAATGTCATGAAAGAAAATAATAGTCCCCAATCCTTTATCACTATTTTTGAAAGTGCCTAGTGGGATGATCCATTCAAATAGTCTATTACAATGAATTTCAAAAAATTAGTGAGAAAAAGTGTATGACCTCTCCAATTTTTATTTGGTTTCTAAACTTAGATGATACTATCTATGAGTATGAATGGTAAAGATGTGTCAGTTGAGTTTGGCTTCCATTTATTGTCCAAATAGTCTGAATAAAGTTTTGCTTCTTCTGTATCTTTTTTCTCTGCATGAACTAGGTTGAACCAAGCTATTTTGACCCTTTATTGTAGTATCTAAATATTGATTTCATCTACAACAACCCATATTGTGTAGATCAATCCTATAGAATCATTAGGTCTAACAAATAACATATCTCCATTTTGTACATCTTGAGTTGGATTAAATGAAACTTTTGTTCTTTTGCTTTTTTGACCAACATATGTATTTGTAGATGCCACTATAAAATCATGGGTCCTATTTGAACCATTTTATGTAGATCTCTATGTAAGGGTATGTCATGGTGAGTTTGAGGCCAAAAATATCATGTACATTCAACTTCATAAGAGAACATGTCATCTTTCATTATGTCATGGATGTTTTGTAAGTAATATTCTATATCCTTCCACTTAATATTTTTGGTCAAACTAAATTCATTGAATAGATGTACATATTTAATCAAGTTATATTTAATTTATTTTTCACTCTTTTTTATATTTCTATCTAAAACTTTTACAATAATGGAATCTTGTGACTTTTCTCTATTTTTCAAGTTTTTGAAAAATATTTTTATCAGATTACCTTCTGGAACATTTGGCTCACCATTTTATTTTGTTCCCCATAATGAAATCTAGGGGTGACCAATTTATATCTCTTATAGAGTTTTTACAATGCATTATGGGTTGACTTTGCTCCATTCATATAATAAAGATTAACCTTTTGTCAAGCCTGCTATTTCATTTCTTCCCTTTAGATGGAAACTATTAACATAGTCTTTTAAATCTACAAATTCTTCAATCAAATATGGTGTCAAGTTTCTTGTATTTTTACATGTCCTATAACTGTCCAACATTTCTACCACACTCCATACATATTTATTTTTTATATATTTAGATAGGTTTCCAAATGTCTCAGTGATGTCCTCATGGGTATGTCCTATAGGGAGAAATACAACCTTGACATTGAGAAAAACACTTTTGTAGACAAGGAGAGATAAATATTACAACACAAACATGTACAAAAAAACATGATTTTGTGAATTTATAAATGTAACATTAGTTCTGTATAAGGTTTAATTTTTTTAATTATAATTATGGATGGAAGGAAGTACCTATTCTTATTATCCCCACATTAGTTGTCTAGTTGAAGGTATATCCTAGAAGGAAGTTTCTTGAAGGCACCAATTGATTTTGATTCTTTTATGTATTTATTGCATTCATGGTAGTAGTTATTAGACAAAATTCAATCATACAATAGATATTTCAAAGATCCATGTTTATATGGTAAAGATCAATAAGTATATGTCATTGTTGTTTCCATATCCTTATATCAATTATTCAATGAATTGATAGTAAAGTTAGACCCTCCAAGAACATTCTACCTTTGTTTACATAGGTATTTTATTGATACCTACTTTGATTTTTGTCATTATCCTTGGCAAAAATGTTTTTTGACATTCTACCTTGTCATGAATGACATAAAGGCATTCTTCACGGTATTGCTCTGACATTGATTTATGTGTATAATACATTTATCTTGTATAAATTATCTAATTTGAGTGCATCATGAATTTTTGATTGATATGATCTTCTTGATCTCTAGAGAGGGACTTAGAGCATTTTTTTTGAGTCAATAAAATGCATGTTTTACAGCTAGCAAAGTCATCAAACTTGGCAATGGTCACATCATGAAAATTAGTTCTCCACATGTTATTGAATTTTGGTTGGTATATTGACTCATATTCCATATCTACTAGTTGTGAATTGATGTGGTGCCTCATAAATTTTTAAGTGAAATATGTTGGAATATTTTGAACATTTTCTTTTGATTCATCTATATCTACTTGGAGTCATGGAGAAACATCTAGAAAATCATCCACCAATTGGTCCAACAAATGTTTAGCTGTTATTGTCTTCTTTTGTTGCTTTTATCGAAACCTACCTGCATGAAATGCATTTCATTCCCTATTTTTTTGATAATTTTGAATGTCAAGAAAGCTACTTATCTTCAATCCATATATTTTAAGCCAATCTTTCAAACAAATCTTTATACCCTAAAAATCAATAGTAGTTTTTTTTTTTAATTAAACAAAGTAGAAGAAAGGGCATCCAAGACATGTTGCCTCTTATCTATTATAGTGAAATCAAGAAACTTTATCTTTGAAAATTTTAGCATCTCAAATGACAATCCTAAATAATTTTTTTTTTGGTATAACATTTATTTATATACACTATTGTAATCTCACTATATATGCTTTCATCAAACTTCACTTGGTTGAGTAAAGTGTTTAGCTAATTTATTTTTTTGCCCAAGTAGTTGTAGGCACGAGTTAATTTTTTTAGAATCCTTTATGCTAGGACTATCATGAAAGGAATGATTTTAGTATCCACTACTTCCAAAAAATTTATAATTTCTTTCTCCTTTGGTGTCATGTATGGTAAATTGATTTATCTACATTTAATTTCCACTATCTTGTTGGAAGGCCATATAATGATAGATTTTTTAGTTATACTAAAAGTCTCATAATGTTGTATAATGTGCCTTATGTAAATTACCAATTCATCTTATAACATTAGGACATGAATGCAACCAAAAATATCTCTTGGTTGTGTAAATTCAATATAACCAAAAGCAATTTTTTCATCATTTGCAAGAGTTGTACATTTGTGCAACAAATGTACCCTTTCCCCAATAAAATTATTTATTAGAATATGAAATATGGTAGGATCATCGATATATTGAACTAATGAATCCAAGCTAGGGTTTTCTTATTGCAATGGTTGTATATACAAAACTGAATCAAAATTATTTTGTCTTTCTTCCATGTTGTTCTCGTGATGTTTTGCATAATTCTTGTGTTCCATATAGTAAAAATATCAATTACATCCCCCAAAATATCTACAAAATATGTAAGAAATGGAAGTGGTAAAGTCAAATAAAAAATTTTAGTCACATTAACACTTACACATTCAATAGGTATTTACTCATTATGGCATGTGGAAGTGATATTTATGGATTTCAGAGAATCAGCATTTGAAACTAAAACTTTGTGTATACTTCCCTCACCAATGATCTTACCATTTTTATGAGAGAAACATAGTCTCCATATTAGAAATCCATTGACATATGATTTTCATCTTGGACATTTTCAAAAGATATGAGAAGAGTTATTAATTAGGTTATTTATAAAATCAGTCCAATTTATACCTATATGTAGGAGATAAACACACACACACACACACACACACACACACACACACACACACACACACACACACACACACACACACACACACACACACACACACACATAACATAAGCATGGAGATATGTTAAAACCTAAAAATGTTAAAAAGGTAATGTATAACTCTTTTTTTAATGACACAAATTACGTAAATCCAAAAAAATAATATCTTTTAATATCATATACTACATACTTCAATCCTTGTTTCATCCTACTTTGAAGGTATATCCTAGGAGATACCTTTCAAACATGCATAAGAGCAGAATAATAGTGTAGAAAAAAATAGCTAATTAAGTCAACATTCAACCATGTATTTTATTAGTATAAAAAATGATATTGAAAAAAGGGGGTTTTGAGTAAAATTATGTAAAATGATTAACTACTTATAATTTGGTATCCTTTATGTGATTTGAACCTCTATAGTGAACCTAAGAGTTTGAAGGTATCTCCTAGGAGATAACTTTCAAACATGAATAAGGGTACCCTTGAAGGTATTACAAGCCCTTCAAGGTATATTTTAAGGTAATATTGGTTGATACCTTGAAGGGCCTTATAATAACTTCAAGGGTACCCTTATTAATTTTTGAAAGGTATCTCCAAGGAGAAACCTTCAAGTTACCCTTATGCATGTTCTCCTTTTATTTTATACAGAAGGTTTGACACTTTTTCATTCTTTCCTCTAGACACTTAAAAAATCATCAGGATATGCCATGTCACATCTACCTATTCACCTAGATCCCCAAAAAATAAACAAATTAAGTTTAAGACTTCATTTTTCAATAGTGAAGGGAAGGTGGCATGTACTCACAAATCTGTGACATTTTAACACAAAAAATATTCCAAGTTACTTCGGTGAGAAAATCTCTAAGATTATGCCAAATGTCTCCATCCTATTTACCTAGAGATTTAAAGATTTAACTTAATGTATCAAAATCCCTAGGCAATTGGGAAAGTGAGATAATGCTAAATGTCATCATCTTGTTCACCTAGAGACTAACTCTATGAAATGCATTGTATGAAATCTCCTAAGCAAGTGATTAAGTATGATCCTATAAAGTGTCACCATCCTATGTGTCAGGTGAGATTCAAATATAAAAATTAAAAGCTAATTATATTTTGGGATCTTGTATGTTATTTTAATCTCTATGGAGAACCCAAGAGTTTGAGTGTGTCTCCTAAGAGATACCTTTCAAACATGCATAAGGGTACCCTTGAAGGTATTACAAGGCCCTTAAAGGTATGTTTAAAGGTAGTACTAGGTGATATCTTGAAGGGTATTATAATACATTCAAGGATACCCTTATGTATGTTTGATAGGTGTCTCTAAAGAGATACATTCAAGGTACCCTTATGCATGTTTGCCTTTTGTTTTATATAGGAATTATGATAGTTTTTCATTATTTTCTTAGGCACTTGCCAACTCATCAAGATATGCCATGTGGCATCTACCCACTCACCTATGTCCCCCCAAAAAAAACAAAGTAAGATTTAAAATTAATCTTTAAATAGTCAAGAACATATGGCATGCACCGATGAACATGTGACATTTAAACACTCAAAAAATATTTCAAGTTCACCAAGCGAGTGACTCTTTGAGATTATCCTAAGTGTCTCCATCCCATTTACCTAAAAATTGATAGATTGAACTTAATGTATGAAATACTTAGGAAAGAAGGCAAGTGAGATCATGTTAAATGTCATCATCCCAATCACCTAGAGTCTGATTCACTGAAAGTCATTATATGAAATCTCTTGGGTAAGTGACTCAATGCGATCCTACAAAGTGGTACCATCTTGTGAGTCCAACATGATCAAAGTGTCACCATCTTATGATTCTAATGTGATCAAAGTGTCACCATATCATGAGTTAATTAAAATTAAAAAAAAAAAAAGGATCTAAATCCATTAACACCATTAATTCACATGAATTGAATAACTTTACATTCAAATAGGTGAATCCAATGAATCTAAAGGCAATATATGAAATTTGTAGAGCCAATTACAATCATATTTCCATCAAAGTAATAAATTATAAGCCTAAGTTTAAACCCTCATGAACTAGAAGTTTCAAAGTTGCATAACTATGGTCTCTTCATCTCAAAGTTCACCTCCTCCATCTATGTATTTAATTGTAGGACTAGTAGAATATACTAACACAATTTTTGATGAAGCTGCCCTCAAACACAAATTCAAGCACTTCTCTTATATTAGGAAGAAGTTGACTAGGATAAACCTTGCAGTTAAAGGACCAACTCTCTATATTCTCATGTAGATACCTAGATGACCTGTTGGCAATCAAGATAATGGGTTTGTATAATGCCTCAGTTAAACTTGAGGCAATGCCATGCATTGGCTTATTATTTGATTTATTTACAAATGGTAAAAATTTTAGAAAATATTACACCTTATTTTCAATGAGGTGTGGATTCCCTTTCTCAACCTTATTCTCACCTCCAAAATGATAATTACCATAGGGTAAATCATCAATTCCAACATCATCAACATAATAACCAATCTAAACAACTCCCTAGATCACAACTTCTATATGATGTCCTACATGTTGAATGATATAACTAGAACCATCCATGCATCTTTTGATGAGTCTTGGGATCCTTATGAAGAGTACCCTGAGATTAGGATATGTAAAAGGTTCAACATTCTCCACATTCATAGGTTCAAGAGGAACATGGCCAAGATTACTGAGACCTTATACCCAATGGTATACCAACACATCTATGGATAGGATATTAGATCAAGTCAAGAAGAGAATAGGTAAGGTGTGGGATTATTAGATTTATTCAAATTACACAATAATCAGAATAGAGGGAACTAAAGCTTACCCTATGTATCTACTCAAGTTGGTCCCAGATAAAGTTGAAAAATAATAAATTGCTTCCCAATTGGCTAAATCGATGGATGTTCAACTAGAAAATAAGAGGCATGGAGATGTACACCTAACCCCCCTTATTATTAGTGGGATTTAATACACCAAATGAGAACACTTCAAGCTGGTGGAAAAAACCCAAACCCATTATGATTTCAAGTGGGCACCCTAGAGAGAATTGGACCCTAGGCAAAATGTGAGGAAACACCTAAAGAGACTCAGAGGAAGGGTAAATATTGACTATGATCACATCCACACTGGGCATGATGAGGTGTTTATGAATGCCTTGAATGATGTAGAGGTCCACACTAGGATGAAGAAGGTCACCATGTCAATGGTGGTGGACATGCACATACAGTATAATATTGAAACCACTAAGGAGTTATCGAAGAATATTGAAAAGGAAAACTAGGTTTTGGATCCTCCAAAAGGGTCCCTTTCAAAAATGGGAACACAAGATTAGGCACCCCCTTAGGAATATCCCCAAGCCTTTCCACCCTCCATTTCCATCATAATAACTACTGTAGTGGAAATGATCCTTAATCCACCCTCTATAACACAAAGCACCACAAATGCCATGGGTAGTGGTGAAGTTTTTCCTATGTTATTGTTTCCTCCACTCACCATAATTTAGGAAGTTTGTCTTCTTTCCTTCCTATCCTCAATCAATTATCCTCTCCCACCTTCACCTCTAATTCATATAGAAGTTATCACTATGGGGACCAATTGAGCCTTATCTATGTATCCCTTTCCTCTACTCACCATAGTAGAGGAAGTTCCTCTTCTTTCCTTCCTCACCTTAGTTACTAGTTTACATCCATCCACTCTCCCTTAATCACCACCAAATATCACACTAGTTTCATAAGTTGATGCTCCACATCCCTCCACACAAACTTTCACCCCCACCATGAATCCTATTGTATAGAAAAGGAAACATAAGACTCCTTTGACCGCATGATAGGGTAAACCTATTGAAGAGGTACCTAATGAGGGATCAAGGGGATGATTAAAGGGAAGGAAGGGTTTTATAATAACATAACCCATAGATGTATTAGATAGTGATGAGGAACTGAAGAAATTACCCTCATATGAAGGAAAATGGGAAGGTGGATTTGGGGACTAGTTTAGTTTCCATCAATGTACTTATAAGAGACACCAAGGATGAATTAGATTCAAGAACCATAGCTTCCACAAGTTGACTAAGTGAGAGTGTTTCTAGGTCCTTCATCCATGAAGACCATAAGTTCCAAAATAGTTCCCCCAATTATTTTTGTGCAACATGTAAGTACCTCATCACACTATTATTTATCCTTAGCTTCTATAATTTTTATTACAATGGCAACCAATATTGTATCTCCCTCCCTCTAGTTATTTAATTTTTTTGAATGAGATTCAGGTTGGTCCACTCCCTAATTCATCTACTACCACTATGTATTGACTCACAGTTTCCTTAGCCACTGAGTACTTACAAAATTTCCTTAGTACTCCCTCCACACACTTCTACTTCAACATAACTAACCCTCGCCAACTATAGAAATTAGTCTCATTTGAGAGCCTAATATTTGCTTCCATTTTCACTTCACCTATTTCCCCTCTCAACCATCCACCTAAATGGGGATGAAAATAACCCATCCTGCTTAGACCTATAATGTTGTGTTGACCACCCAAAATGAGATGGAAAATGGAAAGCTAGTTTTGGATACAACATCCCCTAAAAAGGTTACTAGTTGGAGGTGGACAATCCCACCTTTCCCACCAATAAGAGCCTCTTCCCCTAATCCCATTATCCCTACAGAAAGGCATCAATACTCCACTTTAGAAGAGCCTACAAATCCCACTAATCATTAAATAATATTGAACATATTAGAATGGATATAAAAGCTACAACATATAGAAGAGGGTAGGGGAAACTTGATAGTCATTGAGAAACTAATGGTTAAGTTCCATTTTGACAAGGAGATAAAGAACATGAGGAGGGTTAAAAGGAATACCTTCATGGCATAAGGTTAGGAGATGGAATTGGAACAAAGGGAATATATCTTATCTCTATCTAAAAGGAGAAAAGTAAATCCCTCTGATGTGAGCTCTCTACCTTGGGAGGATCCCTATACCTTTATGGATTCTACATGGTGGGTGATCAAGGAAATGTTTAAAGGAAATGATCAAGCCATAAAATAATTTTAAGGAAGAACTAACATACAACCCTCGATGGACATCATTGAAAATGTATAGGGGGTAGATAGGAAGCATAAAATATCATCCAATTAATCAGAGCTACAAAATGGGAGTCATAGCCTCGATGGGGAGATGTATATCTAGAGGTAGAGAATATGAAGAAAATGGAGGCTAAATTGCATTTTTTGAGTAGATCAGGTAGGAACAAATGTTATGCCCATTTAAACCTAATATCAACCCCTAATTTTGCCTAGGCACATAACTACATAGCTACTTAGAGAGATGCCTTGCTTGAATGGCACCAAGACATGAAGTCTTTGGTCCTATAGTTGATCAATTAGGAAAGGTAATCTATGACTATTTTGGGAGGAATAAGGATGAATAATGTAGTCTCTCCACAAAGAGATTAGGTACACAAATCCATTTTTTCAAACCTTCTCCATGTAATTATTAATATTTTTAGAGTAGAGGTTGAGGGCACTATCTGTAGAATAGTCGATGAAGTGCAACAACTAGTGATTTTTACTAGTAGGGTTCTTAGTGTAGAAAACCTTTATGTAGAGATTGTGGCACCACTAAATATACATATAAAGATAATGGATAATATTCCTCAACTTTTAAAAATACCCTTGTTGGGCTTTGAGGTAGTGTAAATTAAATTTAATGCTAACCATAATCTCTACCTCCAAATTCAAGTAAGCAAGCAGGCCATGACATCCATGGTCACCCCATTAAAAATTGTAGTTACAACCATTACTCCAAATATGACTCATATTCCAGTTGTAACGGTACTCTTAATAACATACCACATAATGAAAACAACTTCATCTATAATGGCAATGATTTTATTTGTAACTAAATTAGCTATAATAGTCACTAGTACATGAGTGCTAGCATTTATAGCTTCCACCTCATAAGCAACACCTCTGATAACTGTAAGCCTTGGTTGGGAATCTTTCATATTGTAACTTTTTTATCTCTAAAAATATGTTAAGTGTTACTTTAAATTTTATTACGAGATGAGTTTGACCCCATCCCAATCCTATAAAAAGTGTATCATCCTCTTTAATGAAAGAGGAGAAATTTTGACATCAAATATAGATTAAAAAATCCTTTAGATTGTTATGCAAATTTATGTTGTATGGTGGTCTTTTCCATTTCTTGTCATTGATTTGGTATCTTAGTTGTTTTACATATGCAATATCAGTTTAATTTTTTTGTTTTGAGTTACTTAAGTTATGTTAATGAAGAATGTGTCATATAAATTATAGTTGATAGATCTTAGTGACTATTTATGGAATAAGATATTGTTAAGACAATTTAAAATTTGGGAGATACCTTGAAGTATGTTGCAATACCTTCAAGGGTACCCTTATGCATGTTTTAAAGGTATCACCTAGGATATACCTTCAAGGTACCCTTGAAGGTACTATAATTAAATTTAAAGGTTTTATTAGTAAATACATTAAACATGCATATGATTGGAATTTTCTTTCAAGATATCTCCTAGGAGATACCTTGAAGGTCCTTGTAGGACCTTCAAGGGGTATCCTATTAGATACCTTGAACATATACATGATTGGAATTTTCTTTCAAGATATATCCTAGGAGATACCTTAAAGGGCCTTGTAATACTTTCAAGGGTAATCTTATGCATGTTTGAAATGTATCTCCTAGGAGATAATTTCAAGGTACCCTTGAAGGTATTATAATTCCCTTCAAGGTATCTTTTAGGAGATGCCTTGAAGGGTCTTGTAGTACCTTCAAGGTTCTCCTAGTAGATACATTAAACAAGTACATGATTGGGATTTGCTTTCAAGGTATCTTCTAAGAGATATTTTGAAGGGCCTTATAATCCCCTTAATGTTAATTTAAAATATTATTTCAATGTATTTTATATAATCATGGAATATGGGGGACATTCAAGTTATGACTATATGAGTGAATGTGAAGATATATTAAAAAATAATAAATAAAACAACTTCAGTAGAAATACAATTTCTATTCAATAATGGTGAATTTATTATTTTAAGAATTGTTCAAACTTTGGTTCTCCATTTTATTCAAGGTTTGAGCTCATATATACAAACATATTTCACATAATGAGTGTCTACAAATCATGAATGCATAATTTAGTGACATTTGTCACATAAACATCTCATTGGGTCCCAAATTTGATGTATACCAGATCATGGTTATTGTGACATTTAAACACCTATCAAAATTGAGCCCTTTTATAAGGAAAACATGTGACATACCACCATTTGTCCCCTTCGTACACCATGACTTGGAGTCTACCCATCCTATGATCTTGTGGGCATACATGACACACTCTAAGAGGGCTATATGATACACTCCATTTCAACTGGTATATGGTCTTGATGTAGTTATGACTATGGAGTATGTTGTCCTAAGTTTTCACATTGTGATGGTTATGTGACTCGGTGACCATGAGTCAATAAAATAAATATTTATGTATTTAACTAAGATGGAAGAAAATTAAGGAAGAGCTTAGTGGATACAAAAGATTAGCAAGCTAAGTCAAAAGGCATAGCATGATTACATCTTGTGATCTAAAGAGTTTAATACAAAATAGTTAGTGTTATTATATGATATTAGGTGTAAAGCATTTCTAGGTAAGATGTACACTAGATTTAAAGGACCCTACATTATTCAAGAAGTCTCATAATATGGTCCCATTATGCTAAAATTTTGTAGGGAACCATATTTCTAGGACATATAAATGGTTATAGGCTTAAGACTTACCACCTTTAATCTCTATCAATCTACCAAAATTATGAGTGGGTATTAAGTGGTATCAGGTAGTTAACATTGTGTGTTTTTGTTTTGTTAGGTTAGAATGCTTGTACAATGTGTTTATAGTCTCACATCATAACATCCAAGAAGAGGCTATGATCATAGGGTGAAATCACATTCCAATGATAAATCATCAAGGACACCTATCCATAACTACATCAATCTTAATTAAGTCTAGGAAAACAATGGTGATAAGATAGGTATGGTAGAAGGACTGATAATGGTCATGAAAGACCATTGATAACATGATGTTTCAAAAGATTACATCTTGTTCAAGGCAGATCAAGTTGGGACATGATAAATAGATTCATTAAATAGAATGGCTAGATGAAGTGACATAGGGTCACATCAAACACATGCTATGGGGTAAATTAAAGATTTGGGAGGTAAAAAAGTCACTATCAAAGCAAAAATATTAAATATGAGGAAGAACACTCATGCACAGGTAGTTAGTGCATTTAAATATGTCAGAAAGAGAAAATTGGGCACTAAAAGATATAATATGAAAGAGATGAACAATGCCAAAACATTATATAATTTGATAAATAATAGTATTCTACTATATTCTATCGATATACTCTTGTGCACAAAAATTAAGACTTTTATTTTGGTAAAACAAAGTAATCAAATAGCATAGATTATAGGTATAGTCATGAATAGGATCTAGTTGTTGATCCTACTCATAGATGCATAGAAGGAAGAAATGGGGATTGGGATAGGTCTTGATAAATCAAATATAATAACTTGTATCCCTTTGAATTTGTGGAAATGGCTGAAGTTACTCTCTTTTCCCTAAAAACATAATCAAGTACACAAGTAGGAGATCTTGCACTTCAACATCCACTTCAGGGTTTTGATGCAGAGAGGCAGATCAAGTTACCTAGATTTAGGCAACTAGATGAGGTCATGCATACCTTATTAAGTATATATAACTAGGGGCTATTCATTTATCCCAAGATATCACCATCTGTATCAATGCATAGACTATGGTGATAGTCATAAGCCTCCCAAACTATGGAAAATCCTTATTTCCATATAAGTCCATCACACCACCAATTCATTCAATTGTTAGAGAGAAGTTTCCCACTAGGGTAGGTAGAGGAACCCAAATCAGCTCTATTGAAGATGTTGTAGTCCACATTATGGTATATTTTATAACAAAAATGTTCTATAAGATAATGAAATAGGCCAAGCAAGAAATAAAAGGAGTAATTGATGTTGTGTATTGCATGATACACCTAAATGAGAACTTCAATTGGCCTAATTTTGTCTCATTCATGATTATCATAATATAGATAATGTACTTTCAAGTAGCTCAAAAAATTTCTAATATCAATTTCTAGTTTTTTTATTATGCTTCACCGAATGGAAGTCCTCAATAGGCCAAGTTAATTTTACTACAAACTTTTGGCCTACTACTACCCTCACAGGCATCAATTGGATTAAGACAAGACAATATTATGAGAAACTAGGGTAGTTTAACACACAGTGTCTTAAAGCTCTAGCTTTGATCATGTCACACCCTCAATTTCCACAAGATGTCATGCAATATTTGGGGCAACATAAATTAGGGAAACTAATTTGTATAATGGTATTCAAATCAAGGTGCATGAGTTATCCACACTAACTACAACTCTAATGCCTTTTTTAATCACAATGGTTGAAGCACAAGTTAAAGTATGGAGGTAAAGATCACTATCCATGAGATTAGTACAACCTATTCAAACCATATCTCTAACTACACAACAACTTGGGTAAGATAAAATATAATCACATCTAGTTTTATAACCACAAGCCTCACCACAATAGTCCATAGTTCCCCCACAATAATAAAAAGGCAAATAGAATGGACCTACGTAGAGAGCCTCACCACCACTATCCATAAAGAGATCTGGGCACAAAAAGTCTTGGTTGGATAATCCACATATGCCAAGGATATCTTGTGAGTTTGATATTTCAAAGTTGGGGGTTGATGAACAAATTTTTCAATCCATGATCGAAGACATCAACCAAAAGGTCTACAACAAGGAGGAGGAGAAATAATTATTTTCCTAAAAAGTAGTGTGGACTTAAAAAGTATGGAATAAGGTAAGTAGAGACCTTTGGGTTGACATTATGTAACCCCCTTCCTCTATTATTATGGATACTATAGGTCAAGAAAAAGCTCAGTACAAACTTGAGGTAAAAATTTTCCAAATAGATCCAGTAGTTGGTTCATCATCTGCATAGAGTGTAGATCCACCAGAGTAATGGATCCTATTATGACCACTATTTCTCAAACAATGTACACATCATTGGGCTAGGGCTTCAACCACCATACAATAACATATGGTATCTTTTATAAAGCCAACCATAATAATTATTACCCATAAGGTGAAGTCTAGGGGCATGAGGAGATGTAAGGATACACTTATCCATCTAGTTGAGTCTAGAAATATTTTCATGCATAGAGGTATGGTTATGAAATCCAAATATTTAGAGCACTCACAATATGATATGAAAATAAATGATGTAGATATAATAGAGGGACATCCAGATACTATTGTGCTAGATTTAGAAGAAGAAATGAAAGCTACACAAGATACCCTAGATCCTAAGGAGGAGGCTACAAAGAAATAAGAGAGGAAATAGAGAAAATCAAAGAAGAACAAAAAGAAGAGGCCATAAAACAAGAATCTACACAAGAAGCCCAACATGTGTAATAGCAAGTTGCACAATAGGAACAAGACAAATAGTGCACTGAAGAGGAAGAATAATAAAATAAGTCCAAAGAGGCTGAGGTTGGGATAAATAAGGGTGAATAATATCTTTACAAGATAAAGAAAGATAAGAAAGCTAAGGCTAAAAGTAATAGAGTAAAAGAAGTAGAAGTTGCATAGAGATAATTTGAGGAAGTAGAGGCTCAATAGAAAAAAGGTAAAGAATCAAAGGTTAAGAAAAGGGATCAAGAAGAGGTAAAATGCAAGGATCAAGAGGTAAAAGCTACACAACAAAGGAAAATAGAACAAGAGGTGTGAGAAAAAAATGCCAAAGAACAATTCCAAAAGGAGGAGGAAACCAAAAATGAGTAGAGGCACAAGTTACCAAGGGAAAAATTAAAGTTGATGCCAAAGTTAAGTCTGAGGAAGATGCCAAGGCTAACATTGTGGCTAATATCCAAGTCTGAGGAGGTAAACGAAATTCATGTTGAGGATATAATGAATGCTCAAGCTAAAGCTGAAGCACATATTGTAAAATAAAAGGAAGCTAAGGAAAAGGTAGAAGTAGAACACACAACATCCCTCAAGGATGTAACCCATTTAGATACACCAAAAAATATTTCACCATCAAAGTCTCACCCCTCTACCCAATGGTTGTGGGATGTCCCCACCACATCATCTTGTTACATCACTTTTTTTCTTCCATTGGCTTAATTTATGCTAGATCCTATCACAATCATATCCACATCCATCCTACTTGCTCTTACTTTTATGGAGATATTTTTAGATGTTTTTTCAATGTCATTGTTCAAGTAAATTAAAGGATTAGTTACATTTCAATAATCCATTATGAAAAAGGCTTTAGAATTGGAACATAATGTTTTTTGGCTATGCAAGGAGCAAGTGGAAGAAAAAAATCAATTTGTTAATGCTAGGTAGCTCATCAATGCTACTTTTCCTACTCTAGTTATACAAGTCCTTAGTGATAAAGTAATTTCTGAGGATAAATAACTCACTACATTACTGACTCAACTAATAAAGGATTGGGTGAGTGCATAGAAACTATTCACACTATGAACCCAGAGGTAAGCTATTTGCATTGAAATGAAATGCATTTATGAACTACTAGAGGAATATGTATAGGTCCTATATACTTATTCACATTATGCTAAGTAGATAGCCTAAGGAATGCTTGATTAGAGATAACACCTTGACAAATCCTTGTCTACTACAAAACTATAGTTCATAATGGTGGATAAAGCTGAAGCTTTTGGAGAAACATTGACCAACACATTTCAACAATTGTTAGACACCATAGATACCACAATGAAGAAGCTCCATGTATAGAATAATGAGATAATGCACAATACATTTGTGGCTATTCAATCTTAAAAGATGGTAGATAGGTTATAATATATTATGTTAAATATCTAGCTTAAGTTGTCAAAAGCCAAAGTCTTCCTTATCGTCATAGAAGAAGAAGACATGTAAAATTTTATGGTCATTTAGATTCCATTGTGCATTTTACTTACCATGGTGAAGGAAGTAATTGATAATTATAAAATTATTAAGCATGATCTCTCATAGGTTGAACCAATTATTGAACATATCATAGAAGAAATTAAGTTCATTCCATTGTAGGAGCTCCAAGTAATTTTACAAAAGAGAAAGATAGATACAAAGGTGCATTCTAAGTAGCCACAACCTACACAACTACCTGAATAAACTTTGGCACCAGATCTGTAGTAGGTAAATTAGAAATTCATGTTTTAAAATTTAAGGAAAAAAATCTACTTTGTAACATATTCATAAGCATTAGGAATAGGGCCAGGTTAGTTGAAAACCCCTAACCAGGATGGCCACCTAGTTAAGATAGTCTATGGAAAACTAGAAAAGATTATAGGCAAGTATGTTAGTTAAAAACCCAAAAGGGTGGATATGTAGTGTGCAAAGGGTTAAAAATGATAAACACACCTTGATGATTACTACCACTTTTGTGAAAGGCTAATATTTTATAGCTTTAGCCAAGAGTAGAGTTTAAAGTTTATCTCAAAATGAAACAACAATTTAAGTCTAGGAAAGTGTTAGATGTGGAACAGGGCCTCATAAAATTACAAGAGTATAATTTATGGACACATGTGTGTAGGGTATCATTTTTTTTTCTATATGATCTTTTATATGTCTTTGGCTTTATTATCGAAATGATAGATATAAAAATTCCAAGATTATTTCTTTTTGAATGCTAGAAGGATGGAATGCGAAGAGATAAAGCCATGTAAAAACCTATATATAGTGCTTTGATGTAATGGAATATGGTTCTAATGTGTGATAGAGATTAATAGACTAGTTCTATTATGGTTTTCTCAATATTCTCTTATGTATGCCTAGTGCATAGTGTTTACTCTATTTTGTTTTAGCTTGTTCTATCTTGTATTATGTTATTTATGTTTTGAAATTATTAACACCATGTTAGTTTATCTTTATATTTGTTTTTGTGTATAAAATTGAAGATTATGTAAATTCACTCATGCTATAACAATTCTTTTCTACTTCTTACTATGAAATCTATCCCTATAATTAGCACATTCTATAGAAATTCCAAGAAAATTTGGTAACATATCTTGAACATGCATATGATGGAATTTTCTTTCAAGGTATCTCCATTAAATAACTTGAAGGTATTTTTAGTACCTTTGAGTGTACCCTAATGAATTTTTAAAAGGTATAAGGTATATCCTAGGAGATACCTTTCAAACATGCATTAGGGTACCCTTGAAGGTACTACATGGCCCTTCAAGTTATCTCCTAGGAAATACCTTGAAAGGTCTTGTAATACTTTCAATAGGCCTCCGAGTAGATACCTTGAACATTCACATGATTGGAATTTTATTTCAAGGTATCTCTTATGAAATACTTTGAAGGGCCTTATAATACCTTCAAGGGTACCTTTATGCATGTTTGAAAGGTATATCCTAGGAGATACATTCAAGGTACCCTTAAAGGTACTACAATGCCTTTCAAGGTATATTCTAAGAGATACCTTGAAGGGTCTTGTAGTACCTTTAAGGGTTATCCTAGTCGATAACTTTAACATGCAAATGAAAGGAATTTTCTTTCAAGGTATCTCCTAGGGGATATCTTAAAGGGCCTTGTAGTACCTTGAAGGGGTCTCCTAGTAGATAACTTCAACATGCACATGAATGGAATTTTCTTTCAAGGTATCTCTTAAGAGATACCTTGAAGGGCCTTATAATACCTTCCATGCTGATTTCAATTGTCATTGTAAAGGATTTGATATAACCATGGTGTGTGGGGGTTAGTCGAGTTATGATTATACAAGTGAATGTGTAGAGATAATCAAAAATAATAAACAAAACACCTTTAGTGGAAATGTAATTTCTATTCATTAATGTAAATTGATCATTTTAAGACTTGTTCAAACATCATTTATCCATTTTTTTCATGGTTCAAGCTCATATCTATAGACCAATTTCTCACAATGGGTCTATAAAAATCATGAATGCATAATTTAGTGACATTTATCACATAAACATCTCATTGGGTCCCAAATTTGATGTGTACCAAGTCATGTTTCTTGTGATATTTAAACACTTGTCAAATTTGAGTCCCTATGTAAGGAAAACATGTGGTACACAACCATTTATCCTGTGTACAACTTGACTTGAAGTCGACCCATCCACATGTCTTTATTTCACACCCTATATGTCCCTTCTCATCGTTATCAACATGCAAAGAAATGCAATTTCTAATTAGTAATGGTGGATAGGGAGAAATAGAGTAAATGTTATATAGTGTGTGTACATAGTAAATATTATTGGGGCAATAAATATGCATTATAAATGTGTATGTAATAAACTACAAGGTTGGATTTCAATGGCATCAATCAAGGCTATTAAGGCATCAATGATGATTGTTGACATTAGATCTAGTTAGTCACCCAATTAGTCAATCAATCAACCTTAAAAACTTCTTTATATATTATCTTCATCTACCCAAATTATTTTTCATATCTTCTAGTTATGTATAAATATTCCTTATTAAAGTTCATAGTTGGACTATCAAATTCCATAGCTGGACTGTTGAAGTCTATAAATGCCCTACTAAAGTCTATAGCTAAACTATTAAAGTTCATAGCTATCTTATTAAGGTTCATATATTTGTTATTGGAGTCCATAGCTATGATGTTAAGGTCTATAGCTTTGATATTGGAGTTTGTATCTACCTTGTTAAGGCATGTAGCTTTGTTGTTGAAGTCCATAGATACCCTATTAAGGTTTGTGGCTGGACTGTTGAAGTTTGTAGTTAGGGTGTAGGACTCCAGAGAAACATAAAACCTTTTAGGCCAAATGTTATTACATTAATAAACCCTAACCCTTTTCTTAAGTGTATAAAACTATCCTTTGGTAAAATCTCAGTAAGTATATCAGCTAGTCATTGATCTGAATTACAAAAACTAAGATATATTACATGATTCTCAACTAACTCTCAAATGAAGTGATACCTGATTATAATGTGTTTGATCCTACCGTGGAAGATGGGGTACTCTTACAAATATATGGAGGATATATTATCACAAAATACCATAGAAGCTCCTTGTTTCTCCTCATGTAAATTTGAAAATATCCTTCTTAATCATATAGATTGGCATTATGTTGTATTGACTGATATGTACTCTGATTCAACTATAGAAAGTGAAACTATAGGTTATTTCTTTGAATCCCAAGATATGTCTCCTAACCCAAGATAAAATACATACCCTGAAGTGCTTTATCAATCATCAAGACTACCAGCCCAATCACTATCCATGTAGCCCACTAACTGAAACTCATCTTCTACTGCATATAAAACTCCATAATTTTTTGTTCCATTCATATACCTCAATATTATTTTACTTTTTTACCAATGTGCCTCCTTTTTCATTTCCATGAATCTAGATATGAGGTTGCTTTCATACATGATATCCAATCTAGTTTTAATCAAATACATTAGGCTTCCCACTAAGGTATTAGACTATGTGAGGTTTACATTATTGTTGAAATCATCCTTGTGTAACTTCAACCTTGTCTTAGCTGGTGTAGATACTGACTTGTTGTTAAACATTTTAAGCCTCTATAATATCTCCTTTACATACTTAGATTGGAATACAAAGATGCTACAATCTAATTACTTAACTTCTCTCCTAAGAAAGTACTTGAAAAAACCTAAATAAAACATTTAAAACTCCTTCATGGCTATTTTGAACTCTCATATTGACTGATTTATATTTCTAGTGAATATTAAATCATCCACATATAAAAATACAATCAAAATATCACCTTTGATTGATTTGATGTAGAGTGTGGGCTTATTAGCACTTTTGCTAAAGCCATTTATCAACAAGTATGAATCTATATGGCTATACCATGCTCTTGGGGATTTATTGAGCCTATACAATTCTTTTTTAACCTATATACCTTGTTCTCATGACTGAGAATCTCATATCTAGGTGTCTATGCCACATAAACCAAATGATTCAAAACATTTCTCCACTCCACTAGCTCTTCCCTCCAAATCAAATGATTCAAAAAAAATTAAATTCATAACACTACTTCAATAAATTCATTTAATGGTTGTAACTACTGAGTGCAGGGTTGTGTAGGTAGGTAGGAAGGCAAAATATAATATTTTAATAGTTCCCCTTATTCTTTACCTTCCTACCATGATCTGTATAACTTTTCTTATCCTTAAATACTTATTTTTAATTTTTCTTCATCTACCCAAATGCTTCTGCATCTCTTTTGGTCATGTCTAGAGCTTCCTTGTTGAATTTTGTAGATGGAATGTTGAAGTCCGTAGCTAGATTGTCAAAGTTTGTAGCTGCCCTATAAAAGTATATAACTAGATTGTTAAAGTCTATAGATATCTTATTAAGGTTTGTAGCTTCACTTTTGGAGTTCATATCTACCCTGTTAAGGTTTATAACTTTGTTGTTGGAGTATGTAAATACCTTGTTCAATTTTATAGATTTGTTATTAGAGTCCATAGCTACCTTTTTAAGGTCCATAAATAGACTATTGAAGTTTGTATCTAGGCTGTAGGACTCTAGAGCTAACATAAAACCTTGTAGGACCAATGTTGTAACATTATTGACCCCTAACCCTCATCTTAAGTACATCTAACTATCTTTTGGTAATATCTTAGTAAATTTATCAACTAGTTGTTGATCCAACTTGCACAAACTAAGCTCTATTACATGATTCTCAACTAAATCTCAAATGAAGTGATATCTGATCATAATGTGCTTGCTCATAACATGGAGGATGGGGTACTCCATCAACACTATGGAGGAGATATTGTCACAAAATATTGTAGAAGCTCCTTGCTACTCCTCATGCAAATCTGAAAGTATCCTTCTTAACCATATAGATTGGCATACTGATGTATTGGATACTATTTACTTTACTTTAGTTATAAAAACTGATATTATAGGTTGTTTCTTTGAATCCCAAGATATGTCTCTTAACAGAAGATGAAATACATAACCTAAAGTGCTATTTTGGTCATCAAGACTATTGGCCTAGTCACTATCCATGTAGTTCACTAACTAAAACTCATATTCTACTAGATATAAAACTCCATAATATCTTTTTCCTTTCACATACCTTAATATCTTTTTACCCACTTACCAATGTGGCTCCTTTTGAATTTACATGAATATAGATATGAGGCTGACTACATACATGATGTCCATTCTAGTTGTAATCAAATATATTAGGCTTCTTACTAAGCTCTTGTACCATGTGGGGTCTACATTATTTCTAAAATCATCCTTACACAACTTCAATCTTATCTCAGCTGGTGTAGATACTAGCTTGATATCTAGCATCTTAAACCTCTCCAATATCTCCTTTACATACTTAGATTAGTATATAAAGATGTCACTATCCAATTACTTGATTTTTGTCTCAATAAAGTACTTGAAGAAACCTAAATAAATAATTTCAAATTCATTCTTTATGACTTTTTTGAAATCTCCTATTAATTGATTTACATTTATGGTAAATATTAAATCATCCTCCTACAAAACTACAGTCAAAATATCACCTTTGCTTGCTTTGATGTAGAGTGTAGCCTCACTAGAATTTTTATTAAATCCACTTATCAACAAGTATGAATTTATATGGTTGTACCATGTTATTTTGGCTTGATTGATCCCATACAATGAATTTTTCAACCTATATAACTTGTTCTCATGACTGATAATCTCATATCTAGGTGGTTGTCCCACATAAACCTCTTCTTCTAGCAATCCATTCAATAAGGTTGACTTGATATCCATTTGATGCACTTCCATTTATGTTGAGAAGTAATGTCTATGATTGTCCTCACCATTTTTAGGCTTTATATGGTTTAAAACATCACATTGTAATCATGTACAGGCCTTTGCTTATAGCCCTTCACCACTAGTTTTGATTTATACCTCTTTATCTTACCTTTGGGATTGGTTTTTGTCTTATACACCTAATTGACTCCTATGACCTCTTTTCCTTTTAGAAGTTCAACTAAATCCCAAGTCTAATTTCTTTTTATGGTAAAAAATATAATGTTTAAGCCTAGGTAGGTAATAACCAAAAACCCTAAGTAAAATAAAAGATTGAGATTACAAGGATAGTCTAGACCAAATAACAGTGATGAAAATTCACTAAATAAACATGCAAGAAGAGATGAAATGTGAGACAATGAATTTATAGAAATAAAAAATAGAATTTAAATATATTAAATTCACCTAAAATACTATTAAAACTTGCTTATAATGCATAAATCTATATAATACATTTATTCACAAGACTCATAAAAAACATCAATACACATATTAATAGCCTAGGTAGATCATTCCAAGTGGAAAGAGCATTTAGATATCAATGAGTCCTTTTGAGATTATAATCTAGTCTTTTTCATTGGTCTGAGTGATTATATATAATTTTTTTAGAGTTGAAACTATTAAATATATTGGTTATTAATATTATTTGATTAAAATTATTATAAAATGTCAACTTTACCCTCACATTTACCATATGGGTCCTTATTGGTTTTTCACACACAAAGAAATAATTAATAATCAATAGTAATAAGTGCTAAACAATCTTAATCTTCACCATTTAATAATAAAAATCTAGGTAGAGTATTTGAATATCAATTATTTCATAACATAAAGTGATAAACAAAGAATAAAAGGGCCAAGTCAAGATAAATAAATCACACATTTTAGATAGATAAAAAATATATATTAAATAAAATTAAGATTAAATACCTAAAAATAAGGATATATATATATAAATGATAGTAATATATATGGTCAATGCTTTGGACACTCTACAACATGCTCTATTTTGATGTGTCAGTGCTCTATAGTGTATGTTTAGAAAAAAACTAGGAATATGTATCTGGTCAAACATGTTTGGTGATTTTTGTTCCTCTTAAAAATGTGTTGAAATTATATGAACCCAATTTTTTAAAGTAAATTTTAATTTAAAATTCATTAGGGACTCCCAAATATTTATGAAAGAGTGTAAATTGATAGTTAAACCTATTTATTCCAAACTCATGATAATATAAAAATAAGTTCATCTAAGATAATTATAAGCACAAACCAATCAGGATATGAATCACTATGAAATGCTTTAGTATATGATGTCTTGCATTCCTTGTGTAATAAGATATCCTCTTAGCATGCCATCTTTATGTCAAAACTACAACTCTCTTGGTTTCAATTATGGGGCATTTGTATTCTCTGGATAAGGTGCTCAATTGTGGATGATCACATTTTGTCTTGATGATTGCAATGGATAAATTTATTTTTATATAATGACACTAAAAATATTAAAAATGACCAAGAGGAATGTTAGGTTTAGAAATTGGATAAAAATTTGAAGTGGACATATATGTTCCAAAAATGCCATTTATTCCATGTATGCCTACCATGCCTAGTGATGATGCATTTTCAAGTATACCACCACCATTTGTTTCTCCTAAAGATACTATTGATGTTACATTTTTGAAAAACATGGATGAATCTCCATTAATATTATGCAATATCCTATTTCTAAATCATTACCATTGGTTCCAAATTTTCATGATGATAATTTTACTTCTATTTCCATATTTGAACTTTTGGAATTTTTAATGTATGGTCTTGTAATGGATTATTGAACATTTTATAATTCTTATGATCTCATAAATGTGATCCAAAACTCATGGTAGGAGACCCATAAAGTGTAATTTTTTAGGACTTGTATAAGTTCTAAATCTTATATTTCAAGGAAAAACATTTCTTCATAGACTACCTTTGGCCCTAATGGAAATCACAATATGCATTCTCATCATATCCCTGTGGAAGAGGTTTACTCATATCAACCTCTATAGGTGTAGGAAGAGATATGAGTTGACACTTAGCTAGCTTCTTAATAATAATCATTAGAGTCTTTATGAATCTAGTAATTTTTTTCATGGTGCATTATGCAATACAACTCATTATGGCACTGTCATGTTCATTGTTTGATTGGTATCACATTATGGTTCATTCGAATTAACTTTGTAAGATGGATTGATCTTAAATTTTGCATTGGATGAGGCCAATGTAGTGGCCCTATACTTTATCTTGTTTATTATAAGGAGTTTCATTTCTCAATCATACTTAGGGTCACCCTTCATGTTTCTCATAAGTAGGAAATTTTAATGCTACAAAGTGTGGTGGCAAGGATTGAAATGATAGCTCTAGTGAAAGAGGGTTATGCAAGACATATTGAGAATCAAAAACATTAGATGTCTTTTAAGTGTTCTTATCAATGAGATATTTTTTTCCTCCATTGCTATAATCATTTATAATTAGGATTATGAAAAATTCCCACCTTGGTTCAAAGTATTCATTGAAGTTGACATCAATGGGGATGAATATGTATTACCACTTGATGTATGCTCAATGTTTGATGTGATTAATGGATTTGAAAGAGGAACGTCCTTCATATTGGTCTCTATCATATGTGATCTCTAACCATGTTAGATGTCTATTGTGTTATGTATTTAAATTAAATGATAGAGTCATAAGTGTAAATTTAAGAAAGGTGACTCGCTATCATAGGTATTTGAATTGGTGAATTTTATCTCAAATGTATTCCAAGGGAGCTAAAAATTTAAGGATTTAAATCCCTATTAGACAATTTAATCATGTAAATTAACAAATATAAATAAACTTATTTAATAAGAATAATTATAATAAATGATAAATGTTTGTAATTATTTTTATATTTAAAAACCATGTTTACTATTTATTTTTATTTATGTTTAAATCTTTAAATATTTTTACTAAATAATCTATGTTTAAATGTTTTTCCAAAGTGGTTAATTTTTGCCTCATAAAATGAAACATTTTTTCAAGAAATGTTATTTTACTAAATTATTTATTCATATTAAAGTGGTGATAAATAGAATAAGTAAATCTATACTGATAAAAATATTTAAACATTGCCACAATTACATTGCAAATATTTTGACTATTTTCTACAAGTCTAAATCTCTCTAAATCTATATAAGGTTTTATCCTCCAATCACAGGAATACCAAAAATCCCTCTGACATATACTAAAATGAACCATGCCAATTTTTGTATACAAGTCCATTTTTAAATCAATTTTAATTACTTATCATGTATGTTCAGAGTTGTTTATATATTCCACTTGAGCTACAATCAAATGTTTAGAAACACATTTCATACTTAATATAATTTTGCCTACTTCATCTGCACCTGATGTTAAATTAAACAACCACAAACCATTGTGGTAGTTATCTAGACAACACATATTATCCATGAACCATTATTCATCTCTTTTCTCCCAATCAATAAAGCCATCAATGAATGGCATCTCTCTATACAAGGTATGGCCAATATGAGCCATTATTTCTATAATGTAATAAATAGTGTCAAATAAAAAATTGCATTGTTAATTTTGTCAAATAAACTTCACATAATATTTTTTTATATGTATTAATCCCTAAATTATTTATTAAAAAAATTATGCTAAGTGAATACACTTCAGAAACACAAATTATAGTAGAAATTCGAAATAATCTGAAGTCAAGATCGTCTAGAGCCAAAATGATTCTAATGAAAGTGTAAATTATTATTATGTCATTGACATATTCAATGGAAAAATTACACATCCTAATTTCACTAAGTAAATAATTAGGTTATATGTTAAATAAAAAAAAGGTATGCTGAGTTGATATAGTCTAGATCCAAAATTTCAAAATTATCGAAGAAAATCAATTATGGGGAAACCTTAAATTTTAAATTATTGAGAAAAAATATTGAATCGAGACCAAATTTTCCTTACTATCTCAAACTTTTAATTAGATTTTAAGGCTTATATAAAATTAAAAGATTAATTTAAAAATATGATAAATTAGAAAGTTATATTAATAATGTCTTTATATATATATATATATATTATAATAATGTAACCAAAGTATTATACATTCATCACTACAAATCATCAAAAAACATCAACAAGGCCATGGTATACAATAAAAAAAGAACTAGTCTTAGAAAATTATTACAATATAAAATGTTCATTCTTATTCATACAAACTGATGAACCATTCTCCAATTCACTTTATAGCACTTTAATTTGCAAAAATATCTGCCAAGAAACACATCTTATAATGACTTCAAAATTGAAGTTAGTAAGCAATCTGGTCTTAAACTAGAAAACTTCTAAATTATTTTATTTTCAAATGAACCAAAAGATTTCATTGGATAAATAAACTCACTATTAATAACATAGAATAAAGATTCATTGGCATCAAAATAATACCTTAATTTTAATTAGTTGAATAGAAAAATTATGTAGGACTAGCTTGAATTGCAGCTCCAAAAACATCATAATTAATTGAAATTTGTTTGTCATTTTGTTATTGTATAATTTGTATAAGTTGAATAAAAAATTAATTTTTAAAAACCATTTGAATCAGTATGTAAATAGTTCATAGTCTATTTATAATATGTAGAAAAACATGTAAATATACTCACTCATCATCATCACATGTCTAGTCATGACCCCCTTTGTTAAATACCAAATCGAAGCAAATATTTGTTGACACGAAAACTTTTAATAGTATGTACAGATTAATCGCTCAAATATTAAAAAATTAATTACTCACATTACTTGAAAACCATCAAAATAAATCAAATAAATAATGATAACCAAGTCACACTAATGAATTTTAGTATGAATAAATTTTAGCTAATCAAATATGCTCGTAATTGATAGTTTGTACATTGTAGGCCACTTAGTCTAAATACATAAACTAAATCCATCAATTTAAATATACTAAATCCATCTGCTTTACTTCCCACTATCTTGTGCCAAATGCCATTTGTAACTCCAAATTTAATGCTTCATGATATGTGATGTCAACTTCTACATTATACATATAATGAAAGTAGGAAATGAATTCCTTTTTTATCATCAAAGAACTTGTAATTAAAATAAATAAACAAACTATCAAGTCAAAAAAGATATATTTTATACAATCCTATAGGGTATGCATGGAGCACAACTCTATAATTATAATATCTTTTATGACTATAATTTAATGAAACATCAGTCAAGTTAAATATTTTGTACTTGTAAATTTTATCTAACAATCCCGCCAGGTTAAAACTTATCTAATTTAAAAGGAAAAGTCACAAAGGAGAAAATAATTAATTATATTGAGAAGCAAAGTAGCATGCATTAATGCTTACCAAATATTAATGTTCATCGATGTGTTTTCTGAAGATAATATTATATATTTTTTAAAACATATATAAAATAATTTCTTATAGTATAATATATTATATAGTATTATATATTAAAAATAATATATAATACTATTGACAGATTTAGGATAGTATTTAAATATCACAACTTAATATATAATACAAAATAATATATAATAATAAGTATATTGAAATAATATAGTATTATAGTACTATACTTTGAAATAATATAGTTATTATAGTTTCAATATAATATAATAATTTATAATAATATAATAATCATATTTCTATATAATATTATTTATGTACTATTAACAATATATAGATGTATTGAAATATATTATACTAAAATATATAATATTGATTTATAAACTATATTAACATAAATATTATATGATATAATAATATTTATTAATATTAAAATATATTTTATAAAATATATAATTTATATATTTAATATAAAAGTATTATGATATATATTATATAATATTTATATAATAAATAATATTATATATACGTGTGTGTGTGTATTGGTAAGATGGATTATGTGAAGTGAAAGAGTGTAAATCAATAATTAAACCTAATTATTTCAAACCCATGATAATGTCAAAATAAGTTCATCTAAAGTAATTGTGGGTGCAAACCTATCAGGATCTGAATCACCATATAATGATTTAGTCTATGATGGATTGTATTCTTCAAGTGAAGAGGTAGCCTCTTAGCACAATCTCTACATCAAAACTATATTTCTCTTGGTTTTAATCAGGGGGCATCTATATTTGATAGATAATGAGCTTAGCTATGGATGAAAAAGTTTTATCTTGGTGATTGTAATGGAGAAATTTCTTTTGTTATAATTGTGCTAAAAAAATTAGAATGACCAAGAGAAATTTTGGGTTTAGAAATATGATAAAATTTTGAAGTGGATATATATGTTTGAAAGACACCATATATTCCATGTATGCCTACTATTATACCACCATGACCTGTTTCTCCTAAAGATACTATTAATGTTACATCTTTAAAAAATGTGGATGAAACTCCAATTATTATGCAAGAGTCTATTATTTATTAATCATTACCATCAGTTCCAAAGTTTAATGATGATAATTTTAATTCTATTTCCATATTTGAACTTCTATAATTTTCATTATATGGTCTTGTAATAGATTATTAAACATTTTATAATTCTTATGACCCCTTGGATTTGATCTAAAGCTCATGATAGGATACCCATCAAGTGTAATTAGTTGGGACTTGTATAAGTCTTGAAGATTATATCTCAAGGAAAAGCATCTATTAGTAGAAAGTATATGGCCCTAGTGGAAATCACAATATGCATTCTCATCATATCCCAATGGAAGAATTTTACTCATATCAACCTTTACAAGTGTAGGGAGAGATATGAGTTGACACTCAACTAGATTTATAATAAGAATCATCAAAGCTTTGTGAATCTAGTAATTTTTTTATGTGGTGCATTTTGTAATATAGCTTATAGTGGCACCACCATGTTCACTTTTTGATTGGTATTACATTTTGGTTCATTTAAATTAACTTTGTAAGATGACTTGATATTAAATTTTATATTGTATGAGGCCAATGTAGTGCCCCCAAACTTTAGCTTTTTTAATGTAAGGAGTTTCATTTCTTGGTCATGCTTAGGGTCATCCTTGTTTCTCATAAGTATAAAATTTTAGTGCCATAAAGTGTGGTGGCAAGAGATGAAATGATACCTCTAATGTAATAGGGTTATACAAGACATATTTTGAATCAAACAGATAATTTAGATGCAATTTAGGCGTTCTTCTTAATGATAGAATTTTTTTGCTCCAATAATTTAATCATTTGTAATGAGGACTGTGAAAAAGGCCCACCTTGGTTCCTTTACCTTGATTTACAAGATTTTGTCTCAAATACAAATCTATATCTAAAGACATCTATAAAATAAAGGTGTGTGTGTGTATGTGTGTGTGTGTCTGGAAATATATTTATAGACATACTATAAATAGAAAGTGTTCTTATGATAGATGGAAATGATCTTGGTCATCATAGAATAGACCAATCAGTCGTTAGAATGCATTAGAAATGCTTTCTAAATCAGTTTGTAGTTGAGAATGGAATTGATTATCTTGGGATGTACCAGTTAATCATCAAGATGTATATGGAAATCGATTTATAGACATACTATAAATAGAAAGTGTTCTTGTGATAGATGGAAATGATCTTGGTCATCATCGAATGGACCAATCAGTCGTTAGAATGCATTAGAAATGCTTTCTAAATCAGTTTGTAGTTGAGAATGGAATTGATCATCTTGGGATGTACCAGTTAATCATCAAGATGCCCTTGAAAAGCTTCCCAAATGAGTCTATTACTATTTTATTGGAATAAAATTCCCCAAATTATACAAATCTACATTTAGATACAATCTATAAATGGAAAGTCTATATGTAGAAATAATACTTATAGTAAGTGTTCGAGGTAGCTAAAAATGGTGTTGATCATCTTGGAATGTACCAGTTAATTATCAAAATGGCCTTGAAAAGCTTCCCAAAAGATATTATTAAATATTGTGTTTCATCTATAATTCAATAATCTTGATAAATGAAGTTTTTGTAATTCTTGTATTGAAATATTTTTTTCAAGAAGAATAATGTTGCTTGGCTTAGTTTCCTATTTAAATTTAATTGATTTTACATGGATGTGATTTGGTCACATATTTTCAACCTCATTATTGAGCTTTGAAGTTGAATTACTTATTTGTTGGCCAAAATGTTTAACATTGACTCTACATTGAGATATCACAACTTATTGTCATGAATGAAAAGTTAATGTTTATAGTTTGGTATGGTGTAGACTGTTTATGCCCTCACATAACCATAATTTAGATAAGCACACAAAACCCTTTCCCAATAGGTCTTTGAGTTACTAGGTATGATTTTGTCACTTATTTTAATTACCATTTAGGGGTCAAATTTATCTCCAAATATTAGTTTGTAAATTCAATAAAGATGACTTGTTCTCATAGGTATTTAAGTTGTTGAATTCAATTATCTCAAAGGTATTCCACAAGAGCTAAAAATTAAGGAGTAAAATCCCTATTATATAATTTAATCATGTAAATTAACAAATATAAATAAACTTTTTTAATAAGAATAATTATTATAAATGATTAAAAAAATTATAAATATTGTTATATTTAAAAACTATGTTGATTATTTATTTTTATTTATGTTTAAATCGTTAAAATTTTATTATATAATGTATGTTTAAATGTTTATGTTTAAATATATAAATATATTTTTAAAATAATTTTATATGTAACTTTTTATATAAACTCTTAAATTATTATATAATTAAAAATTCCTGTGCACTTCCAAATTAGGGTTAAGTTTTTATTTTTTCTCTTGCCATTATTTTCTCTTTCAGTTTTTTCTCTTCTTTTATAAGGCAAAAAAATATTTTATAGACTATTAGGTTTATTATGGCATTAGTGTTGGAATATTGACCCCATTTTTTATTGTCATTTCTACAGGTCCTTCTTATTAGGTATTTAATCTATTTAATTTATCCTAAATGTGTGATTTTTTTTGGATTGGCATGGATCTTTTATTCATTATTTACTACTTTAAGTTATGAAATTGCTAAGATTTGGAAAGACTTGGATTTTTTTTATGAAATGGCTGAGATAATGAAATGATAATGATTATGATTGTTTAGAGCTTACTCGTATTCAATAGGGACCCAAATGGTGAATGTGAGGGGAAAGAAGACAATTTTTATTAATTGTAATCAAATAATCATAGTATATAAGTTCCATGATGTGAGAGGGTTTCAATGGTTCCATCCTATCTCTATTTCCTCACATCATTCATGTGTTAGCTCTATTCAAGATACTGTAAAGTTTTTCCATTTTAGACTGAGTTGAAAAGTTATTTTTTGGCCTATTCCAAGTTATTATTATTTAGGGTGGAAAATTTTTCCCTCATGCTACCTCATAAACTTTAATGAATGAATGATTGAATAACACCTAGCATCGATATTGCTCCATTGTGGCATGGATTTTGAGCATTTTAAATTAATCATATCACATCCATGAGAGGGGTTTTTTATTTTATATAATAAAAGTGATCCCTTTTGGGAGATATACATCACTCATCCAATGTTTATGTGAATCACGCTTGACCCCTATGTTCACCATGTGATTAGACCCTATATTTCCTTCCCTATACACATGGGAAATAATGAATCCTTTGCATGTGAGGAGAGTATGGAATTAATGAATCATTAAATAACACCTATCATCAGTATTTGTCCCTCATGGCATGGATTTTGAGAATTATAAATTAGTAATATCACATGCATGAGAGGTTTTTTTCATTTTGTATAATAAGAGTGACCCCTTTTAGGAGATTTATATATAATCAAAAATGCATTAGATCCACAAATCAATCCTAGTTTGGAGAAGATAGATACTACTTACAATTCCAATTAGGGATACATTAGATAACTAGGATCATGAACAATATGGATCTACTAGACCTAATTAGGGGATCTCTTATCATAATAATATCACTAGGGAGGGTTTCAAAGCCTCTAGTCAAGAAAAATAATGTAATAACCCTAAGTATTGTGTTTTCATATTTACTATAATAATAACAAGTAAAGCAAATAAATCTAATCTAATGGTTACAAAAGCTTATGGCACAAAGTGGGGTTAATAAATAATAAAATTAAACATGCATATAAGACACATACGTAAATATAGATGGAATTATAATGCATTGAAGATAAGTACAAATTCATATCTATCTACTCTTACAAAGGAGGAACAAAGTTAGGAATACTTACTTTTGAAGATGAACCCACCGAGCCTCAATCTCTCCCTTGGCCAAGGTGCTTTGTAAGAGGTTGTTGTGGTATGTAAGGATGAGAAGGATAAATCAGCTTTAGGCTACACAACTTATCAATACATCTAAAAGACTTCTCCATAAAATAAGATACATATCTCTAAAGAAATTATGAAACCCTAAGCTTTATCCTCGAGTAAAATTTTGGATAAGCAAATGAATAATATATCTTAATTATTCTTATCTTCATGTTAAATGATGAAAATTAATGTGTTTATATAGGTGGATCTAACCCTAAGCCCTTGCAAAAGTTTTGGCTGATAGGGTTGACCCAATCGACTTAGTATCGTTATTGACAAAAACTCACCAGGTCACAGACTAGGTCGGCTAAAAGCCAACCTAGACCCTAATAAGTTTTACCATTAAAAATACAAGGTTGACATAGTCAATATATTGATGTAAAAGGGACACCAAGTGGTAAAAGGGACACCAATCTTGTGAAGCACTAATGGTCTTCCCACCCCTTTTCTAGTATACCACTTAGAGTGTGCACGCAGAGAGATTGAGACTTGATGAGTTCCTACAAGATGAAGAGCATTATTAATTGATAAAAGTTTGAAAATATTATGTGTATACATATGCCCCACTCAAAGCTTATCACATGTCACATAAGTGCAATAGGGGATGGTGCTTCAGGAATAAAACATGATGACACATAATGTTGATGTTAAATAAAGTGTAGTAAGAAGAAAATAAGATAAATAAAAGGAAAAAAATAAAAAACTCATACCTGTACTTACCTTCATGTTGTATATAAAGAAGGAGATGCAAGAGATGTGAAGGTGTCTAATATGAGGAACATTAGGTAAACATGTAGATATTAGTATAAAAAGAGCAAAAAAAATATATTTTTTGCAATATAGGCATATAATAGTGGAAATGATTCTCTACAATGTCAGAATTCCACAATTTTTTATGGTTTAAAAAATGAGTTGCTAAAAACAAACATAAGATCAAAACAATGAATCTGACCATAAATATTTCAATGGTAAATAATTGTGAATAGTAAATATAAATAGGGTAAGAGCATTCATTTTCTATTTTTTGACTATTTTGAGAGAGAAATAGAGCTCTGAGATACCTAGAAAAATCCAAAAGAGATAGGATGGTGATGAGATGATAAATGAGATGAGGAGGATACACAATAGTTGTAGTGAGTGTAGCATAAGTAAGCAACCAATAATTTCAATTTTTTTGAGTATTTTATTTGAAATTGAGTGTTTTATAGAAATTTGTTAATTAGACAAAGTCTAGATACTAGAATGAACCCTAGGAAAGTTTGCGAAATACTAGGGGTCAAATGGAAAACTAGGTTAAAAGGGATCAAAGTGATAAATACCAAGGAATTTATTACAATGGGTTAAAGAGTTAGCATTTTTCAAAGAATAAGGTTGACACAGTCGACTTAGTAGGTAGAAAATAAAGTTTTGAAAAGGCCTACCTAGTAGGTCTTGGTTGACTTAGTTAGGAAAAGGGTGATATAGTGCCACTTGGCTGACTTAGTTTATTAAGTCAAAAATCCAACTTAATACTATAGGGGGAAAAAGGAAGGCTGAATTAGTTGTTTTAAGGCTAAGTGGCTGACCTAGTATTATAGGGTCAACTTAGTATGTTTATAAGTAGATGATGTAATACTAAAACACAAAAAATGGTTGATATAATACTTTTAAGGCACAAGGTACCTAACTGAGTATTCAAATGGCCAATCAGGCTAAAAATAGGTTAAATTGGTAAGAAATGAATAAATTAAGGCAAAAGGTATCTTGTTCATTGAATTTTAAAATAATGTATTTTGATAATAAATGACATGGAAGTCTAATACATCTTTTGTTATTTGATTTTTGTAGGGGAACTAGAGATTTTGACAATTTGTAGATGCATCATAGCTATCAGTTCTATTAGAGTGCTTGACAAATGTAGAAAGAGATAGATTACTCATCCTAAACTTGGGAGGCATCATGGAGATATGATGGGTCCCATTGAGTGCTGATCTAGTAGTCATGTTCTTGGGAGAATAGGAACACTTGAGTAACACTTTTAGATGGGTGGTGGATGGGGATACCATAGAGGTTGGTATCACATTAATGGATGTCCATAAGTTACTTGGACTTCTTATACTAGGACACCTATGATCATAGGGATACCATATGATCATGAAGAGAGGTAAAAATTGGCCCAATGGGTGATGTGCTTAGATAAGATTTACCTAGGATTAAGGGTGAGCCTATTCAATGTCTATATTTCCTAGATTTTATATATTTAGAAGGATGTGATAGGACTTGTAACAACATGAGTATTATGTCACAAGTTGGATGAAAAGGTATCACTATATGCGATAGCCTTGTGTCAATCAATATTAGAATAGAGGGCACTCTATGACTTGGGTTATATCATTTGGGTTCAAATCATGCATGATATGTATGAGATGTTATTCATAGGGTAAAATACTATGGGGCTAGTGGTATTTTTGAATGCTTGGATATATGAGAGGTTCTTGATGTGTTGACTAGCTGGGTTACCCCATGTGGTCAATGATCAATTACCTTAAATATTGAGATGGAGATAGGATTAGGTGGCATAGGCCATGCCCTATGTGCTAGTGCTATAGAATGTCACACAAGGAGAGATTGTGTGGCATCCTTATACACACATTATGACTATTTGTCTAAGCTAGGTGATGGTGGCATTGGGGTTAACACGAGTGTGGATCATAGGCCACTATACTTGGTGGATATATCCACATCTAATAACATGCTTACTAGTACAATTCATATTCCCTCACTTTGAGGATCCTATAGTAGTGCCTACATATTAGTCTTGGCATGTGAGAGAGATGAAGGGGAGAGGAGTAGGAGGAACACCAGTCGAGAGACTAGAGATAAAATCATCTCATGTGAGATCATAGACTAGTCAAGCATGATAGTTAGCATTTAGAGAGGGCATACATGTGAATGTAGGGGTGATATAAGCACCACAAAAAATACCATAATAGGAGTGATGACCACCTCAATCAAGCCATTGATTAATATGCTAGTGGTGAGAGATAACATAGAGGGTGGTCATCTAGGATGACCCATCAGTGAGCCCAAGGTAGAATTGGTCTATAGAGGCACCACTAAGGTGAGGCTTGAGACATGCATATGTGGTGATGACACTAGGCTTTGCTTTGATAAAGAGTCATTCCATAGATAAGGTGCTTAGAGGATGATTTAATGGAGAGACCATGCTCAATAAATAATTAGATGGGGAGATGGTGATTGGTGACTTTAGGGTAGGTAATAAAAATTGTTCTTTTTAGTCTTTGAAATAGAATACTAGTTGTATAAGATTTTATTGATTATAGATAGATAAATTTTGAGATATATCTATGATATGATATATATTTGGTTTGAATTTTGTAGATCTTGTTAATGAGATAGAGGTTATATGGGGATCCCTGGTGATGCGAATGCACCATGATATTTTGGATGGGGTAATAGCACCATACGACCCTACCACATTAGATGACCCCATGGTACCATTTTCCTCAGCTCAGGTGAGCTAGTTTAGACTAGTAGGGGATGTTCCAAGGTAGCTACATGCATGTAAACATGGTATAATATGGGAAAGGTGTAATAATAAAAATATGACTAATTATAATAAAACAAAGAGTGGTAAATAAGAGGGGAAAAAATGTTTTTAAACCATGAGAAAGAGTGACACCAAAATAAAACAAATAAAATCACACTAAATCATGTTGGGAAGTATGAAAATAATGTAATAAAAAGGAAATAATGTGAAAGACTAATGATATAAAAAAAAATCAATTAAGTCAATAAATCATACTAAACCACATTGAGAAGTATAAAAGAGAAAAAAATTGGAAAAATAGTCTTAAATTAATCACACTAATTCAAGTTGGGAAGTATGAATAACTTAAGAAAAGTGGTTGGATTATTACATGCAATTGGAAAATAGTAAGATAAAAGATGAAAGATTAATTAAGCAAAATACATAATAAATAAAGATGGGAATAATGTCAATGATGTGTAACTCATAATCAATCACATATTATCTCATATTTGACACATGTAATTTCATTGTGACTTGGATATTGGAAAATTCTACGAAGAAGGCCAAGTCTTATCCATGGTCTTATACTACAACTCATAAAGAGAACACCAATGAGGTAGAATGAATGTGAAAATATGGTAAAAGGGGATGTTTGGAATGGTAATATAAAAATTTTGGTAAGTTGTGAGGAAGACCAGGTCTTATCCATGTTCTTACATTACAACTCATAAATGGAATCCCTAAAGGGAGTGATCAGTGAATAAAACAAAATTTCTCAAGGGGAAATATTAGGATTGTAGGGAGTGAAAAATGTAATTTAAGAATCATAAGGTATGTGTCTTATGATAAGACCTTATGAGACATAAGGCACACTAATAACATGAAAAGACACTAAGTGATGAGTGACCATCAATATACATAGGATACCTATTCTCTATAAATACAAAGTTATGTAGGAAAATAAGTGTGGTAATAAGATCAATTCATGTTGGTTATCTTTAACAAGAAAATTATAATAGACCTTCATTCTCATGATGTGTTCCTTTTTCCTTAGGACCCCTTACATAGTCATTGATATATTATGAAGACTGGGTACTTGTGTGAGAAAATAGGTAACTCTAATTTTTTTTTTTAATTATCCTTTTCTAATATATTGGCCTACCATACCCCATTGGACCTTGGCTTTATCATGAGGCCAATTATGGAGTTTGAGATTCAATTAGAAAAAGAAGAGTGCTTAGAATCATGTCTTTTAGTTTGGTTCTGACTTTTGAGAATTTTTAATGTTACCTTTTAGATCATTGACTTTTGTTAAATGATTTGAATTTTTATTTTTTTTATGGATTTTAAGATCTATCCTCCATATGGACTTGGAATGACCAATCATGAGGGATAGAGTGATACACACAAATGAGCTTTAGGATTTGGTGAAAGGAAGCTGAGAATCCAAAGATAAGATGTAATAGAACACTTAAGCTTAACTATGAACTAACATGTTATCTCAAGTCTCAACCCTGTGTATGCTTAGTTTGTAAAAGGGAATAAAGGGAGACCCAAAGTGGATCAATAAAAGGATATTATAATGAGATAAATTATTTTCTAACTAATCACATGGTAAATAAGGAAGGACTAAAGGCTGAAAGGTTTGTATAACCAAGTCATAATAAAAAATCTATGTTTATAGAGATAAGATAACAAACAATCATAAAAAAGAATAAGATAATTGATAATAAAGGAAATTAATAAGAAAAATTATGGAATTATGAAAAATAACCCATAAGAGAACATAAGAAGAATCATAAGCAACATGTAATGCAAAATAAAAGTTGCCATGTAAGATAGGTAATAATTTGACACAATGTCAAATGATATAAAATAGATAAATGTAAATTTGGAGCACACATCCATTCCATATGAAAATTTAAGAACACCATGCATGTACTCATAAGTATTGATATATTTGTCAACACACATTATCCATAACATCTGATAAGTCTCTATGACGTTAAATGTGAACTACAACTAATGTCTCATCAATCTTTAGTGAAAATTGAGAAAATACTTCACATCAAATCTCCATGACCAAAAATGTGGGAATGCTTGAAGGATTATGATGATGAGGGCTATCATGTATGGGATAATCAAGAAAATACATGGGAGTGGTTTCTACAAGATATAAAGGGGTCATTGATGGGGAAGGTGTCACTAGTGAGGGATTCATAGGTGGATAAGGATACATAGGTGAGGGATTCATGGGTGGAGGAACAATAGGTGGAGAAGAGACCATAAGAGGAGATGAAACCATGGAAGGTGGAGAAATGGGGAAGAAGGGGAGACCTCTTTTGTGAGAAACTTGTGGAAGGAAGGGTATAACATGTAAGAATGGTTAGAAGGTGATCCTTAAGATGTTATTGAAGGATATAGAAATGATTAGTGTGATGTGTGCCACATTGGTGCTAGAGACAATATACCTCTCTATACTTAGGAATATATTCAAGTAATACTTTTAAGGGAGGTATAGCCTTGTTTGAGGGATGAGGAGTAGTAGGACATAAAGTGTTGATATATTGTCGTAGCTTATGATAATGCATAAATGAATGGTTATCTATGTCATGGAAGCAAAATATATGCTTATGAGTAGACTTGGTAGGTGTACTAATAATAAAAGGGGAAAAAAAGCTGAGAGAGTTTGGTATATGTAATAGTCTCGAGTCTAATAACCTGTAACTTTATGAATGTCACAATAAGGCTAATTAACCCATTTGATGGGTGAAGGATCCTACTATGGTAAAGGGAGAAAACCATCACCAAGAGAAGGTAGGGTTGATGGATAAACTAAAAAAGGCTCAATTGAAGGAGAAATAGGATCAAAAATTGGAAGAGACTTAGTTAAATCAGGAATAAGATCCAAAATAGGCTTTATTGAGGGATGAGAAGGATGCACAAAAGGCTAAAGGGCAGTCACAAGTGTATGCAATCAGAAATTCACATGTATATAAATAAATCCTAGCTCAAAGAAGATAAAGCATACCTACACTTTTGATTGGGGATACATTTGTTAAGCAAGAGCATGACTAATATGGGGATCTACTAGACCCAATTAGGTGATCAATTGTCATAACATATCATTCTAATAAGGGTTTTAAATCTTACATTTTAACACAATATCACAACAAACCTAATGAAGTCCTAAGGTTTAAAACATTTCACTTATTTTAATAACAAGAAATTAAATCTAATCTAGTGCACACCAAAGCTTGTGGCACAAAGTGGGGGTTAGAAATAATAAAATAAATAACTAAACTAAACATGTATTAGAATGCATGTATTCATGTCAATGTATATAAAATCCTAATACATGGGAAATGAATAAAAATGCATTATCTATCTAATCTTATAAAGGAGAAATAAATTTAAGAATACTTACCTTTGAAGACAAACTCGTCAAGCCTCAATATCTCCCTTGGCTAAGGTTTTTCACAAGATATTATTGTGGTATGTAAAGATAACTAGGATAAATTAGTTCTAGACTACACAACCTATCTATGCATCCAAAAGACTTCTCTACAAGACAAGATCTGTATCTCCAAAGAAAAAATGTAACCCTAAGATTTATTCCTTAAGTAGAATGGTCAATAAGTAGATGTTTGCTCACACTTATTCACTAATAATTCTTCTCTTATGAAATGGTGGGAAAAGAACTTTATATATATATATATATATATATATAGGTAGATATTACCCTAAATCCACTTGGGAATGTTAACTATATAGGTTCGACCTAGTCGACCCAATGTGTTTTTGGGGATAATTCACTAGTTTTGAGCTAGGTCAGCCGAAAAGATAACAAGCCAAGAAAGTGAAAAATACCCCTAAAATTTACTGGGTTGACTTAGTTGACCTATTACAATCGACTATCCAAAAGGATATTAAGGAAAGAAAAGGAGGAATGAAAAGAGGAAAAGACTATAATAGGTAGGACTAAGAAGAATAAGCTTATGGTAAATGGTTTTAGGAGACAAGTGTGTAAATGGCAAGTGGAAAAAGGAACAATAATATTACAAAGTGTTGATGGTCTACCACCCCTTTCCTAGTACACCCCCTACGGTATGCACTCAGAGAGATTGAGACTCGCTAGGTTCTTACAAGATACAAAGTGTTAGTAATTAATAAAAGTTTGAAAATATTGTGTATACAATAAGCATCTTAGGGATAAGTCAGCTAGATGGGTCTTAGTATCTAGCAAAGTGATAGGGACTAGTCATAGCATGATCCATAAGCATACTCATATGAATTTATTTAGAAATTGAAGTTGTGTGCACCATCTCTACCCTATGATCAAGAGGAAAAATTCTAAAATTAGTAATGATATAGGATGGAATTATAGAAGAGACACTGAAAGACTAAAGTAGAGAGGAATGATAGTGAATAATCTCAACATCTCAAGACTGAAAAAGACCTCCTAAAAATCAATCATGTATGATATATCCATCATCATAATTAGGTTTGTGCATATTGATGGCATAGGTGGGGATGACCTTGTAATATGATGTGGTGTGTGAATGGAATTTTGAGTGTTGGTTAAGACAACGAGGATGCTATCACAAGGTATTTGATGGTAACAATATTGTAAAAAAATAAGAAGCTAAGAAATGAGATGAGGTGAGAGATTAAAAGTTTTAATTTTGAGATTGATCTCATTAGGTTCATCAAAATCTAGGAGGTTAGGGGGTATATTCTTGATGAGTTCAGGGTGACCATTTTAACCTCAGGTGGAATGGACATGAAAGTTAAACCATTGAGATTTTTGAAATGGAATGCTTGGTACAATTTTAAGGGTAGGAATCTTAAATACACCATAGACTTGGAATTGTTTAAAATCCCAAGGGTTAGTGTCACCTTGAATCTTATAGATGGTTCCATTGTGAGGAAATTTGACACATTGTCAAGCAGGGGAGACAATTTCCACCATGCAATGAGTCCATGGCCTACCAATTAAAATGTTATAAGATAGAAAAAAGTCAAAGATCACCACCTTCATGTAAATGGTGATAAGTGGGATAGTAATGGAGAGCCACAAACAACCTAAAGGAGGCATTTCACTTTGGTCATAGCCTTGACATGTGTTGCATGTGGACTTAAGATTGCACTTGAAATAACCAAGGATTTTGATAAAATTAAGAGATCCAACACAAGTAATGGAACCTTTGTCAATCAATGTATGCTTGACTTGGATATCACTGATTTGGACACTAATAAAAAGAGGATGATCATCCACATGAAGTAAAATCTCATTAGGAATCATAGAAGCGATGGGAAATTTGAGAGAAAGAGAAGTGTCCATTATCTCATCAACATGTATGGACATATCTTTGCACTATTACAAAATGCTATCTTCTAATCTAGAGAAGGTGGTTTCACATCCTACTAAGAGAGGATGAGTGATTTTCATTTTGAGCAAAATCTACCTAAGATAATTATGATGATGTGGGGAAGTCTTCATAAGTTTGATAAATGTGATTTGAGATGGTAAATTAGTAAGATCCATGATAGTATCCCACCCATCATAACCCCTAAGAGGACTACTAAAAGAGGTACATAGTGTTGAAAGAGGTCCTCAGAAGGAGGAGCTAAAGTACATGTGAATTTATGTTGATAAGATGTGGGAGTTTTAATTGAAGGACAAGTTTGTTGATTATCTTGAGGATATGGGGTAGTTGATGTAGGTTTGGTTTGAGATAGATTATAAGAAGTGTTGATAGAAGTTAGAGTATCATTAGTGATAGGTAAAGAAGTTGGAGGGATGGTAGAAATGATATGAGAAGTATTATCCAAAGGAGGTGTTGGAATTGGTTCATAAAAAGATATAAGGTCTTATTACCCTAACTCATTTAAGTGATTTGGATAAGAATCTTGGATAACACAAAATGTGTGAGACAAATAAGGCTTGTGGTGGGTTGAGGATCAATGAAAGGAACCACCTTTTGAATGTTATTTATATTGACCACATTATCTTCAGGAATTGGGTCAAGAAGACTATCAACATTATTGGTAGAAGGGGTAGGCTTGTCTTGGTTATCTTATTGATTTGGAAGAGGATTTTATAGATGGAAAAATGAGCATTAGACTGGTTCAAATCTTGAGATTTAGTTTATGTTTCATGGGATTTAAAGGAAATATCATAAGCTTGTTGGCATTTTTAACTGATAGAATCATGATCAAAATTGAGACCAAGAAGGAAATCCATAGCCAAATTATGAAGTTGCCTACAATTCTCATGAGAATGACCCAAATTAGCGTGAAACTAAAAAAAATATTGGGATCATACCAAGATTTCATAGGATGAGTGGAATCAAGTTCTTATGATAGAGGCCTTGGTAGACAATTTTGTAATTATGCTAAGGATAAAGGTTTATAAATATTGATGTTATTAGCTGAAGATAAATGTGGATTAGTGATGTGGTTAGGAGGGGAAGTTTGTTCTAAATTTTGGTTGGGAACAATAGCTTGAATAGTATGAATGGTATCATAAGAGTTAGTAACACCATCATTGGTAATGTGACAATTATTATTTTTGAGTATCATGAGAGTACCCATAGAAGGTTGGGATGGAATGAATTGATGCATGAGGAAATATTGATACTTGGATTGGTTAATGGCCTTCTCCAAAGTACATGGAGAGAGAGAGTCTAAACTCAATATTATAACTTGGGAAAAATAGCATTGGTAGATATAAGGAAAAGGTTATCATCAACTATATTATGTTCACATTTATTAGACAAGGTCTTCCATCCTTTAATGAAATATTTTTTAAGATTATAATATGTTCACATATATATATATATATATATATATATATATATATATATATATATATATATATATATATATATATATATATGTATTATAATATGATGTAATAGTTATAGTAGAGTTTTATCAAGATTTCATGGGTTTAAAGGAAGATTCTAGTTAAAAATACAACATTTTAGTCAAGCTACAAACTTCAACAAGTGAGTTATAAACTTCATAAGGTGAGATATGAACTTCATCAAGTGAGCTATGGAATTCATTAGGTGATCTATAGACTTTGATAGGCTTACTATGGACTTTGATAGACTTGTTATAGATATCATTCCTTGGGTGAATTTGACAGCATGGTTGCCCCTTACTCATGGTTTCTTAGCTAAAGGAGCTCACTAATTTAGATGTATGCTTACTCATCATTATAATCCACTATATGTTTATTTCTAAAATATGGGATGAGATGATAACATTCGATGTAATTCAGTGATTAATTTTGAATGTTTCCTATTATGGAAAACACACAAAAAAACTCATTTCATACAAAATTATGTAATGAAGGATCTACCTTATTTAACTCTCTCTTGATGATCTTGTGAGATCTAAAATTTTGATGGATGGGTTTCACATTGAATATTAGAATTAAGACACCTTGACACCTCGATAAGATCTACAAGAGACCTCATACACAATAATCAATGTATTTATAACTACTATATTTGATTGAAACACCTATTTACTTATTAAATACATTATACACCTTAATAAGGCTGGGCAAGCTCAACCTTGAGGTATGTACTAGGAGATTACCTCAAGGGCCTTGTAATACCTTCATGGGTAACTTAAAGGTATCTCCTAAGAGATACCTTGAAGGATAAATCCACTCGTGTGCATGTTTGAAAGGTATCTCCTAGGAGATACCTTGAAGGTATTAAAATGGACTTCAAAATATCACCCAATAGTGCCTTTGAGGTAAATTAAAATTCAACTTGTACATGTTGAAGGTATCTCTTATGAGATACCTTCAATGCCCCCTTGAATGTATGACAATTCCCTTTGAGGTATCTACTAGGATATTACTTCAAGGGCATTGTAATTCTTTCAAGGGCCTTATAATTCCTTCAAGTTACCCATGAAGGTATTATAAGGCACTTGAAGGAATCTCTTAGTAGATACCTTGAAGGACATTGTCATACATTCAAGGGGATGTTTAAGGTGTATCCTAGGACACCTTATACATAATAGTTAATGTATTAATAAGTACCTTCTTTTATTAAAATACCTATTTACTAATTTAACCCCTTATATACCTCAATAAGGTTAGGAAAGTCTAATATCGAGGTATTTACTAGGATATTCCTTCAAGGGCCTTCTAATACCTTTATGGGTAACTTGAAGGTATTTCTTTGGAGATACCTTAAAGGATAAATCCACTATTGTTCATGTTTGAAAGGTATCTACTAGGAGATACCTTGAAGGTATTATAATGTCCTTCAAGTTATCACTTAGTAGTGCCTTGAAGGTAAAGGAAAATTCCACCCATGTGCATGTTGAAGGTATCTCCTAGGAGATAACTTCAAAGTTTCATTTAATGTATGACAACACCCTTCAAAGTATCTCCTAGAATATTAATTCAAGGGCCTTGTAATTCCTTTAAGGCATGGTAATGCCCTTGAGTGTAATTCTTGTTCCATACAAAATGATTCAATGAAGGATCTACCTTATTCAACTCTCTCTTGATGATCTTATGAGGTCTACAATTTTGATGGGTTTCACATTGAATCTTGAAATTAAAACACCTTGACACCTTGAAAAGATCTACATAAGAACTTATACACAAAAATCAATGTATTGATAACTACCTTCTTTGATTCAAAACCTATTTACTCATTAAATCCTTTACACACCACAATAAGGCTAGGCAAGTTCAACCTTGAGGTATCTACTATGATATTCCTTCAAGGGCCTTATAATAGCTTCATGGGTAACTTAAAGGTATCTTCTTTAGGGTAAATTGAAGGTATCTCCAAGGAGATACCTTGATGGATAAATCCACTTTTATGCATTTTTTAAAGCTATCTCATAGGAAGGTATTACAAAGGCCTTAATTTTAACACCTAGTAGTTCCTTCAAGGTGAGGGAAAATTCCACTCATGTGCATGTTGAAGGTATCTCCTAGGAGATTCATTCAAGGGCCTTATAGTTCCTTCAAGTTACCCATGAAGGTATTATAAGGCCCTTGAAGGAATCTCAAGTAGATACCTCAAAGGACATTGTCATTCATTTAAGTGGATGTTGAAGGTATCTCTTAGGAGAAAATATACACAACAATCAATGTATTGATAACTACATTCTTTTATTAAAAAAACTATTTACTCATTCAATCCCTTATACACCTCAATAACACTGGGCAAGTTCACCCTCAAGGTATCTACTAGGAGATTCCTTTAAGGGCCTTGTAATACCTTCATGGGTAACTCTAATGTATATCTTAGGAGATAATTTGAAGATATTACACAGACCTTCAAGGTGAAGGAAAATTCCACTCTGTGTATGTTGAAGGTATCTACTAGGAGATAACTTCAACATCCCCTTCAATGTATGACAATACCCTTTGAGGTATCTCTTAGGATATTCCTTCAAGGGCCTTGTAATTACTTAAAGGTGTGACAATGCCTTTGAGTGTAATTTCTATAAAGGTAATTACTTAGATATAAAACTATTAAAATAACCTCATTCCATAAAAAAATATGCATATGTGATCTACCTTATTCAAATATTTTAGATGATCTTATGAGGTTCTTCATCAAGTTGATCTTAAGTTTTTAGTTTTTAGAGTTTTCATTCATAGGTTCTATTTGATAGTTCTTTGTCCCTCCTCAAAAATATTGTACTATATCATTTACTCGGAAAATTTTACCTTTCACTATTGGGTCATTGGCTTTTGTGTTTAGGATTTGCATTTTAGAGTTTTCCCTTTGTAAAATAGTTTCATAACTTGCTCATTGGAACTATTATGTGGTAGTTTGATCTTCAATATTTTTATCTTTAGAAAAAGTGCACTATCAATACCTTTGTATGGCCTTTCTATGTAAATGAAGTTGGTCTTTGGAATTTATGTTATGGATTTGGGTTCAAAATCCTTGATTTTCAAGAATTGGTTAGTTTGGTACCAATGCAAAACTTGACTCCTGACTACTGAAAGCCTCTTAATCATAACTAATAAAGTAGGAGAATAAAAATTAACAACATTTATCAAAATACATTGACAAACCCACCCACCAAATAAAGTTTTCAAACCTCTAATTGTACAAGTAAATCAATTTTATACATGTTGGGCATTAATGACACATAAACTGGAATTAAATGTTAAAATATATAAATGTAGCATGCCCATCAAATAAAGTGGTAAACCTTGAATTACAAAAGTAAAGTGATTTTAGATACCAATGATGTGCATATTGATCAAAAACAAACTTTGAGCTCAATTGCCTCTTTATAAATAAACCTTAAAAACCTCTGTGTTAACCGTAAAGGCATATCCAGTGAAGTCAAGTTGTCAAAATCTAGGAACTTGAGTTTGAGCAAACCAATTTTATAGAAATGGCCTATTCCTCTAGATCATTCAAAGGAGTCTCTCCACCATCCCAATTTTCAATGAAGGTCTCCATCGAGTACACTGATACTATGTTTGATTCCATTATATTTAATGATTAATATGCTAACTATTCAGATTTGTGAGATGCCATTGACATAGTTGATGCCCAATCCCATGAGGAGAACTTAATTCTAACATAAAGGTAATTAGTTTCATACCTACTTCCTTTGAAGTGACAATGTCTATACTTTGTGATAACCAAGCCTAATGTGATGCCATGCATAGACTTGTTATGGGATCTCTTCTTCACTAGCAAGGTAATGGGGAATGCCTTCTTATACCATTTGAATCACAAGACCATTATGAATTTCATCTTGAGAGATAAATTCTATAGGTACTTATCTTTACCAGTTGAATATGATACTTATGATTTGCACAAGTTGGTAGGATGGAAGCAAAATAATTCAATCAACAAAACACTAGGAAAGTGGCTTATCACTGATGAAATTATCATCCTAAAAGAGAACCCTGTACCTATCACTAAGTTTAGGATGGGGGTTCACATTAGGATGGCCCTCCTATATAGAAATTATGGTTTCCCAAGTATCCATTTTCTTCACCTAGAATATGTTTCACTTTTGGACATGTTGATGACCTCAACCTTAACTTTTGGCCTAAGGAAAATAATTAACATCAGGCTACAACAATAAGTTTTACACAAGTATGATCCCAATTTTATATTTCATAAAAATTCATGTTTAGTATCCAAAACCATTTCATACACATTAGAAATATAGGGAGACTAATAGATATATTTGAATTAAACAATGATTATGATTGATGGAAATAAGGTCAACCCCTTACATCTTCCTAAAAAGGTGTCTGATAGTTGGCTGAGTAGGAAATATAATTTCAGCTATGGTGGAGTGTAGATAAGGATTTGACAAAGAAAAGGAAGCTTACATTCTATGGTTCTCCTATAATGATAGGTTGAATGTGTTATATAATTAGGAAACACTATGGATAAGTGGGGAAGATGAGGGGCACTATTCCTTGACCACCTTGCCTCACAAGGATTGGCATCCTCATGGCATAATTAAAAAGTATATCAAGGGCCTCAATATTCCATATCAGCATGAGCCTTATGATCATGAATTTATATTCATGAATTCTAAGGATGATTCCTAGGTCTTGAAAAGGGCATGAATAACAAGATTGGGTGAAAAACATTTAAATGTCATTGAATAAGATCCCATGATCTCAATTTTAAATGCATGACTCAGGATTTCACCTCCAAGTAGATGGGTTGCTTCAAATTTATTTCATAACAAGCCTCCACCACCATCATCAATATAAGGGGATCCTTCTTAGGAAGCTCCCCTAGCATTTAAAACCATCAAAAGGGAGCCCACTATGGCTAGAGCTGAGCTTGGAGGATCTCAAGGGGATATAATTTGCATTGACTCTTTAGATTCAAAGGGCCTTGCTCACCCAAATGCTAAACCCATGTAATAATATACAAGTGCGAAGGTATCAACTATCCCAACTTGAGAGGACTCCCTTTAGGTTGAAAAGGACATAATTTTTTAAAAGAGGAAACCAAAAGCTCAGCCCCTTCTGAGAAACCCACTTATTGAGCAACAACTAGTAGGAGCATCTTCATATTAGTAAGAGGTTACTAGAGGGAAGTATATGGATTAAGAGAGGGATTTAGATGAGCAAGAGGATTTTCAAAGAGAAAAATCCCTTAGCTTTCAAGAAAAATAAAGGGAATACCCCCTCTAGGTGGCAACCAATCAAGTGCGGATGTGACTCATTTTGAATTTTCTACTCCAGTTTTCTCTTTATTTTACTTGCTAGAGTTGGTTTATTTGATTTCATTCCTCTTGATTCTAGTCCCCAACCATCCCTAGTTAATCCCTAGGTGGAGGATGTCTCCTCTATCCCTATTGTCTCTAATTTCTTAGCTATTTCAACTCCATTAATTACTTTTATAGCCTCAATTCCCTTCAATACTTCTATAGTTACTTCTACCACTACCCCAACACACTATAAAACTAAGAAAAATGCTTCCAAGAAGGTCATAGGAGCATTTTCAAGTTCTAAAATTCATGTCTCATCAATTCAGATAGACTTGCCAATGCCTTCCCCTAGCTCCACTCAATGCACCACTATGACATCTTTAGAGAAATATGGAAAGAAGAAACAAGTATACATATTCCACCCATTGCCTTAATAAAGAGGTGTGAATTGGTGTAAGATCATATGGCCTTCCCTTCTTAACTTGTCACTTAATTGATCAGAAGATACATTGGTTGAGACTACAGTTGATGGAATTCAACCAATAGACCTAACCCAATTGGTCATCCCACTATGGGCAACTGATCTAAGGTCAAGGGCTTCTTAGAATCCAAATCTCGCAATCACTGAGCTTTCCATGATAAGTTCTATATTTAATAAATATATAGGGAGTGTCCAAAGGTTAAGGAAGTGTAAATTTGAAAATGAGGATGGAAGAAGGATCATTTTGGAAGAGAGATAAAATGTTTTTACCTTGTCCATGAGAAAGAATAGAAAATTGGGGCAATCCCCATACATAGAAGACTTCAAATCCTATTTTTAGACACAAAAGGATGCCTTACTAACATTGCATGGGGGAACTAAAATGGATAGCCAATAACTTGAGAAATAATTAGAGAAAATAAAAGAACAACAAAGAATACTTCATGTTCCCTTAGAAATGGAAATTCAGGTCCAAAGTGATGCATCCAAGTTATACAACATTCTTGAGGCTATTATTGTAATGAGGGAAAAGTTGGCCCCTCATATGATTTAAACTCACAAATTATTTAAATATTTGAAATAAGATGAAAATAAGATGAGGTTGATCATTCTTTATATGACCAATAATGATTATAGCCACCTTGATTTTATGGCACCATTATAAGCTTCGAATACATTCAACTTGGTGGTCATTAGGACCTAGGAGGCTAGGAAATATCTCACAGTAGGTGAGGTAATAATGCCTAAATGTTTAGAGCATGAAACTCTTATATTTAGAGATCTTGGAAGAATTAAATATTTTAAAGATAAGAGACTCAAAGGGTAGGCTCATAAGTCAGATTAATTTTGATCTGCTTCTTCAGTAGACTACTGTCAACTTAAAGTAGAGTCTTCAAGGACTTTCATTGGAGGAGATAGAATCTAAGTTAAATTTTTAAAGGAGAAAGGTGATGGAGGTGGAGATATTCATAATAAAATTTAGAAATATAAAAATTGAGCATGTAAGGCTCTTAGAGCAATTAAAAAGGGTACATAGACCTCCATTACTAAATTTGGATATTATTCGATAGAAATATGACATTGAGAATAAGAATTATCAGGCTTTGTAAGTGAAGAATAATGTTGAGGCTTAAACATCTAAATAAATGCAATCACACACTTTAATTCTTCTAAAAACTATTAGCATTGTCCAAATACCTAGTCAACCTTGATTTGAAGGCTAATTTTGTATACATGCTAAAATATTAATTCTTGTACTTGTAGTTTACTTATATTTAGCACTTGAATGTAAAAATTTCCTAGGAAATTTATAATCCTTGACACATCACATCACATTATACAAGCTAACTTATTTTTAGATGTAGTGGTAGTTAACTACGAGTATGCATACATGCAAATTTGAGACTAAAATTAAAACTCAAGTTCTAATTATGTGATGTAACTATGAGTTTTCATGAACTTTGAGGATGAGGTGACCCCTCCCCAAGTCTAATTATACATGTAAATACCTCATTACAAAAGATTATAACTTTTCATCAATATAGGAATAAATAAATTTGTATTGTCATGTAACTGTGTCGATGCTCTTTCTTATGAGGTCTACAATTTTGATGGGTTTCACATTGAATATTAAAATTAAGACACCTTGACACCTTGATAAAATATATAGGAGACCATATACACAACAATCATTGTATTCATAATTAACTTATTTGATTGAAACACCTATTTACTCATTTCATCCCTTATACACCTCGCATATCCTTATTGTCTAACATAAGACTGCATATAAGTCTATTAGTCATGAGAGATGTTACTAATTCTAAACTACTTCACATAAACATAAGACACATTATTATTTATAAACTTAATTCACATAAGGACTCAAACACTCTCCATTACCACTTTCATGGGTATCCTAAAGGTATCTCATAGGAAATACCATGAAGAAATTATCCATTATTTTGCATCTTTTAAAGGTATCTCCTAGGAGATACCTTAAAGGTACCCTTGAAGGTATTACAAGGCCTTTCACCTCCTAGGAGATACCTTCAACATCCCATTGAATGTATGAAAACTCCCTTTGATATATCTCCTAGGATATGCCTTCAAGGTACCCTTGAAGGTATTACAAGGCTCTTCATTTTCTAGGAGATACCTTCAACATCCCCTTGAATGTATGTCAATGCCTTTTGAGATATATCCTAAGAGATGCCTTCAAAGGACTTGATATACCTTCATGGGTAAATCTAATGTATCTCCTAGGATATACCTTGAAGGTACCCTTGTAAATATTATAAGGCCCTTTAAGTTATCACGCAGTAGTACTTTTAAGGTGAAATAAAATTCTGCTCATGTGCATGTTAAAGGTATCTACTAGGAGATACATTTAATGTCCCTTTGAATGTATGACAATGCCCTTGATGGTGTCTCATAGGAGATTATTCAAGGGCCTTTAAATACACTTTTAATACCTTCATGGTTAACTTTAAGGTATCTCCTAGGAGATACCTTGAAAGAAAAATTTACTCTTGTGCATGTTTTAAAGGTATCTCCTAGGAGATACCTTGAAGGTACTTGTTGATGGGAATTTTGACACATATTATAAACATACTTGCCCTTCATATTTCTCCTTTGAATAAATGTTTGTGTATTCCTTTACCAATCAGATTATATTTCATGGTTCTTGATATGTTATAAATGTACAGTCAACTTTTAGGCCATCCTCTTTGAATGATTTTTACATCTCTCTACATATAATTTATTTTAGGTTTGGTCATACATTATTAGTTTAAGTGTGAGTTAGTATATATATTATGAATATTTAATATGTATTTTGTATTTTAGTTTATAATTCACATTTTTTGACATATAATTAATCACTACTTAATCACAAATAATTTCATAACTGATGCAATATGCAACTTACATTTTATAAAAGATCAATATTTAAATCATTTCAATTATTTTGTAGAATGTCTTCGAGTGAGAAAAAAATTCCCACACTTAAAATGTATAATAAGACCTTAATCCAAGATAATTTATATATAGCACCATTCAAACTACCAAAACTAAAATTAAATCCACATCACCATCTTCCAGTTTATGGTGGAAACAAAATTCTTCTTGCTGATTGGTATTTTGAGTTGTTTAGTCTACCAAATATGCATGCAAATATTTATTTGTTTAGTAGTATTTTTGGAAAAGAATCTTCTTGGATTTAATTAATAATTATCTATAATAAGGATGAACTTGAAGATGCCCTTAAATTTAAACTAGAAGTATGGAATAGATAAGAGGGAATTCTCCATCATGCTACAACTAATTTTTAAAAATTTATACCTAGTAAAATGAAATTCACCAAAAATATTTTTTCTCTTTCTTGTGAAATATTTGGGTTTCATTTGAATAGATATGACAACCTTGAAATTCATGGGTTGATAGATAAAGATAATTTGGTCATTATAATACAAAATATGTTGAAAAAAAAAACATGAACAAGTGGAAACAACTTATTCTACTTGCCACCATGTAAACATGTATTTAAGATACCTTGCAATCATGATAGTAAAGGCATTTAAGAAAACAATACAAGAAAGGGTAACATATTTTTATGTATATTTGAAAAAGGCTATATAATTACTCATAATATTAGAGAAATATAAGATCTAATAAAAGGTTGATACACTATTGTTGATTCATACTTATGATCAGACACATAGTGAATTATCTATATATTATATTTCTTCTAGCACTTATGCTTTGAACATTATTGTAGAGCTCTATGAATTGAGGAATGTTAATATCAAAATAAGAAATCTAAATAAAAGAGGGGTGAATGCTATAATTCATTCATTTATAAAATATAACGAGGTTCTAATGAAGGATGATTTGTTAATTTTTTTAATCCAAATAACCCATGATGTATAATCAAATCAAAAGAAGTCCTTAAAGATATGATGGAGAAGAAAATTGTAAGGTTCAAAATTTTAGATGGCCAACAAAAAATTACAACAAAACAAAGATTTATTTTATAGGAGAAATACAATTCACTATCATTGAGAAAAAAATGTTCTATTAGAAGGGAAAGATTTATGAAAACTTATACTCCATTCCATATTGTTCACAAAATATGTAACCAATATAATGAAGCAAATGAAACAATTTATAAATCTTCATTTATAGAAAGAGTTTGATCTACACGTGATCTTATTCAATTGAGAGGTTGGAAAAATCTTGAAATAAATAAATAAAGATAAATACATGAATAAGATAGACACTTGTTCACTTGGTACAAATGAACTATTTTTTACAACTGTAGGAGAGAAAATGCCTTTTTTTCATGGAACAATCCATTTGGAATTGTTTTGATAAAGAATTTGATTTGTTTAAAAGTGGTACTTTACCTATTTTAGATAAACAAGATTTAAATATGATTGGGACAATAGTACTTAGAAATATTCAAGGGGTTTCAGACAAATGAAAAATAGAACTAGTAGATTTATTGGAAAAAAAGTTTATTTCCTTCTTGAAAACCCCTAGATACAACAACATGGATACTTGGTGCAAAAAGGTGAAGTTGTAAAGTAACATATTATCAAAAATTATAGATTATTTCACCAACCATGATTTAACACTACCATAAAAAAAAAATCACACCTAAAGAGGTAATGGAGCATTATATAATTTCTATGAAAAGGTTTGATGATTTGTGTGTCTTAAATGAAGGTATTTCAAAAAATACAAAAATTTGTAAGCATTATCTCCATATTCAATAATCATATTGGGAAAATATCTAAGTAGTGATGGAGGTCAACTTCTAAGGATAGATATAAAAATATTCAGCTACCATTACAGCCCCCCATGTCTTTGGCCATCCATTTTAGAATATTTCAGTGTAATGTTCATTGTTGGTGGGAATGTTGATTTATAATTATTGATATTTTTAATCTCATTGAATATTTTAAGGAAGAACATATGCACATATTTCTTCAGGCATTGATTGATAAAGTTATTTTTGGGGATTTCAATGTATTCATATTCGCAAACATGAACATTTTTTTGGCATTCAAATCTCTCTCAAAAATTTGTGTGCTAGTCATTTCCATTACATGAAAAAAATGGATGTCATACCTTAGGCTCTAGATAGCGATGGATTCAATTAGAGTCATATTATAGGTATCATTTTTTCTCATGATTCCATTAATTTTTAGCTTGAATATTTCATCCTCCATTCACAACAAAGTAAATTAGAGGAAGGTGTTGATATCAATAAAGAAGTACTAACATTTTAAATGATCTATTCACACAAAATAGGAAAGCCATTCAAAAATGAAATAGATAACTTATTTTGGGAGAGACTTATCTCTAATTTCAATAATTCAAATACATGTGATGTGATAGGGGTATATATAGGATATGAATTGGTGTGTGCTTGTACATAATTGTAAAGGAATTTATCTTACATTATAGAAATTGAAGAATAAATAATTTTTAATATTTAATTTTGAAATTGTTTAACAAATTCAGAGCCATGAATACAAGAATAATCATTTCAATTAGTACTAGGTGAATAACATTTGTAATTTATTTTATAATCATGATTAATTTTTTAAATATAACATTTTAACAATATTTCAGTGTGTTTAATTTATTTTTCAAACCTAACAACTTAGCAATCTTTCGGTGTGTATCACTATTGACATTGCATGCAAGTGAAAAAATAATAATAATGGAGAATCAAATCAATGAACATGACACATTGTAAGCAAAAGAAGATAAAATAAGATCATGCATATTTTTATAATTATATAATTTTTTATTTATCAAATATTTATAATATTGACAAAATATTTCTTTGTATGTTTATGTCTCAATTAAAATAGTTCACAACATAACTCTACAACTTTATGTCTCCAACATAACAACCCATAACATAGCTCTACAACTTATTGCCTCTAGAAAAAAAACACAAGGTAAAACTCTACAATAAGACACATTTTTAGAATATAAATATCAAATCAATTGATGATGAGAATTTTTAGTTACTACATTATATATTATCTTGTAGGTAATAAAAGAACAAAAGGTTCATCGAAAGAGTGCACTTGAACAAACTATAAAAAGATAAAAAAGGTGATAACCCCTTTCAATGAATGTGTACTTATACAAGTTCATACACTATAATATATTAATTATCTTTATTTATTTAAACACATTACAATTGAATTTTTCTTTATGGATAGGAGATTGTGGAAGAAAATAAAATATAGACTTGCATCAACTTGGGATTTGTAAGTGTGGGTTCATTTTATTGTTATGTTAACTTGAATGTGGTTATATTTACCCATTGAAATGTTTTTTAAATTTTGAATTACCTTATTTTTATAAAAAACACATGTTCTATAATGTGTCTTCAATACAATAAATTTTGATGCTAAGTATCCATTATCTTTATCAATATAAAAATGATTTCTTTGAATAGACATAAATATTGTGATTTTGAAAAATTCAATGAAGTTCATATTTCATGTTAAGAATATTTGATGAAAAAGGGCACGCATGTGTGCGCGCGCATGTGCACGCACGCACGCGCGCACACACACACACACACACACACACACACACACACACACACACACACACACACACACACACACACACACACACACACACACACACACACACACACACACACACACACATGCATATGCTAGATATAAGAATTATTTGATATAAGAAAATAAATAGATAAAGTATATTGTGCTAGAAAAAATTATATTTCTATCGATTTAAATAGTTTTTAATTTTATGTTTCTTATTGTAAGTATATGAAGGGGGTTCAACTATAGGTGTATATTCATTTTAAATTAATGATAGTGAACTTTGGCTTAGAATGAGTAAATCCTTTTTATTTACTATGATGGCTGTATAAACATATAAATATGTATTGGTATGCATAAGAACAATTGATATTTTCATTAATATAAAAATATAAATGTTGGTTAATCAATTTTAAATTCCTATCAACATCTATGGAAAATGAGTTATGGTAAAACTGGATTGTTTTAGAATATGATAAGTTATATGTGTGTGTGTGTTTATGTGTATATATATATATATATATGTATCTATGTATATATATGTGTATATATATCTATGTGTATATATATATATATATATATGTATATATATGTATATACATGTATATATGTATATACATGTATATATGTATATGTATATATGTATATATGTATATACATGTACACACACGCACGCACGCGCGCGCGCGCGCGTATCAAAATTGGCAATAGAAATGGTGCATCCATGTATAATGAGTATAGTTACATATGCCTAAGCATGTATATATTTTTATATATGTTTATATGACTCTTTATAATATTTAAATAAATTCAAATAAAAATACATCAAATGAAATGCATTATGTTTATATGTTACAATATGAAATTCAAATCAAAAGTGCATCAATGATCAATATAACATGTAAAACATTTTATTATAAAAAAATCATAGTATATTTATTATAATATAATATTGTCAATAAAATATTTCTTTCTTTTTTAATAAATTATATACATTTCAAAGGAGGAGCTAAATTGACTTTTAAAAAACTATTGATTTTGGGGTTGAATGACTTATTAGTTGTTGTGCACAAAACAAAAGATATTAAAATGAATGATATGGGAAAAAAGAAGCTTATAAAATAAAAAAATATGTCATAATACATTTGAGATGATTCCAAATAAATTTTGAAGGTGTCACTGTAGTCTTTTTCTCACATTGGGATTTGGTCAATGATAGAGGACAATCATTTGAGGCTACTCATTGAAGCCATGGTTTACACAAGTTCAAATTTCATGTTTGTTTTGGGGAAAATATATTTTGATACCTTCAATATAAACATAAATAAATTGGATGAAGTTATTTTTAAAGGGACCTTTAGAGATGATTTTTCAATTGCCAACATGGTGTTCACTAATTATAATTCTCAAAATTGTGTTACAAATCAAAAATTGAAAATGAGTTAAGTTACTTCAAGTAGATATACTAGAAATGGAAGTTATAAAGATGAAAATTATTGGAGAATCAAAATGACGTCTATCATCACATTCTTGGGAGAAAGCATAAAATCCATGCCAAAAGTTGTGAATCATTGTCTAGAAGGATGTAACATCACCATATGATTATTTAAAATGTATTTATTGATTATAAACTATAATTTTAGTAAACATTATCATCAATTTCATACAAATAAATTATAAATTATTTTAAATGTAGTCCAATTTATTTCAAATTTATCGATTTTAATTTAGTGATGTTTTGATCTTGTTAAGTGCAATTTGTTTTATAGGTGTAGATACCTTGAAAGTATTGAATTACATCCAAGTTCAAATTTAATCCCCTTGTAAGTGGATACTCCATCAATTTATCTTTAAATTTTCTAAGTTGATCCATTAGTATATTGACTGCTACTCATGAAGATCTTCCCAATGAACAACAAACAATTCTCAAGTCTCTCTCTCATTAAATTTGTTTGCCAATACCAAGTCAGTTACCTTAGACTCATGAAAACCTTAAAAACCTAATGAGAATGTATTTGTAGTCCCTATGTTGCCTTGGTTCCAAAATTTAATGGTTAATATATCAAACCTAGCATATTTTTGATGATTAAGCAACCTTGAGAAACATCAAATGGGATTTTATTAGTAGATGAAATAATTGATTAGTATGTTTTCATCCATAATTTGTCCTTTAGACCTATTTATTATTTTGTTTCATTATACTAATAGGGTTCTTAGATGAAAACCTAATAGGAAATATATTTTTCCTTTGCTTATTCTGAGAATAAGTAATCATATATATATATATATATAATTATAATCATGGGCATGTTCAAGGTATCTATTAGGAGAACCCTTGAAGGTAAAACAAGACCCTTCATGAAATATCCTAGAAGATACCTGGAAGGACAATCAAGGGTACATTGAAGGTATCTCCTAGGATATACTTTTTTAAACATGTATAAGGTTAACCTTGAAGGTATTACAAGGCACTTTAAGGTATCTCCTAAGACCTATGCATATTCCTCTATTAGTTCATATATGGTTTCCATTTCAACATGGATAGATTGCCCTTGTGTGTGCAGTGTGAGTAATTTTTGTACACTCACCCAATCCTTTATTAGCTGATTCATCAAAGAATTGAGTTATTTGTCCTTAGACATTACCTGATCACCAAGGACTTGCATAGCTAGAGTAGGAAAAGTATCATTGATGAGATAACTAGCCTTATCCATTTGATTTTCTTCTTCTACTTTCTCCTTGTATAGTCAAAAAAATTTGTTCCAAGTCTGAAGCATTTTTATTAATGGATTCTTGGAATGTAGTTGTTACTTTAATTTTTTTGGACAATCATAGCTGTGAAACTTCCAAATATGTCTCCATGGAAGTGGGAACACATGCATTGGATGTGGATAACACTTTGGTAGGAGCTAGCATAAATTGAGCTAATGAAAGCAAAAAAGTGGTGTGACAAAATGATGTGGTAAGGACATCCCACAACCATTGGGTAGAGGGATGAGACTTTGTTAGTGAAGTCTCCTTTAGCACACCTGATTGGGTCACATCCTTATGGGATGTTGTGCATTGTGCTGCTACCTTTTCCTTAGCTTTCCTTTCTTTTACAATCTATGCCTTAGCCTTAGCTTGAGCCTTGGATGCAACCTTAGCCTAAATTTGGGCTTGCTTCTCAACCTTGGATCTGGCCTTAGTTTTGGCCTTGAAATATACCTCAGTATAGATTTGGAATCATCCTCTACTTTAAATTTGGCATCTACTTCAAATTTTTCCTTGGTAGTTTATGCCTCTACTTTGCACTTAGTTTTCTCCTCCTTATGGCACTATTCTTTGGAATAATTCTCTCATGCATCTTATTCTCTTTGTTTTTATTACACAACTTGTTCTCATGCACCTTGATTCGAATACCATTGTATAAATTAGTTACCAATGCGTGTTGCCCCAAATATTGTATGACATCTTATGGAATTTGAGGGTGCAATATGATCAAATCTAGAACCTCAAGCCACCATGTGTTAAATTCCCATAGGCACTCATAATATTTCCCTATCTTTATCCATGTGATGCATGTGAGGGCATTATTAGGCAAAAATTCCATAGTAACAAATTTTACTAGGCCTAACAAGGACTTCCATTGTGTGAAGCATAATAACAAAACTAGATTCAACTGATATAGGAACTTTTACCAATCTATTTAAATGAGTTGACTTCCTATGCACAAGTATTATTCATCATCTTTAAATACACTGATTTCTTATACATAAGTGCTTTTCTTCATCCTCATATTATAGATACCTTTAGGGGCCTTGAGATACCTTCAAAGTACCATTTTTTTGAGTGCTTAGGGTTGGGGCTATGTCTAGTGGTGAAGGCCAAAGATGAAACTGGTTGATTAAATACTTCATGCATTAGTCCATTAATTAATAGACTTCTAGACTTTGAGTCTATCAGAATATCTCAATGAGGCATGGGTGGAAGGCTAGTCAAATGGTGCCACATATCCCAGTAATGAAAATTACATCAAAGGATCAATCATTTTGAAGGCCCAAAAGGGTGTCACATGTTCAAAATAGTCCAATCTATTCAAAATGATATGTTCCTAAATGGTTTGAATTAGTCCAATTTATTTGTAATATAGAAAACATATTTATGGAGAAAATATTATCCAGTCCACTTTAATGGGTATAAGTCCAAATTATTTGAAATATCTCAATTTAACCGAAATAATTTATGCCCAAATGGTTTGAAACAGTCCAATTTATTTGGAATATAGAAAATTTATTTTTAGAGAAAATTTTATCCACTCCACTTTAGTGGGTATAAGTCTAAATTATTCAAAATAGCCCAATTTACTCAAAATGATCTATGCCCAAATGCTTTGAAATAGTCCAATTTATTTAGAATATAAAAAATTTATTTTTAGATAAAATTTCCACTTCAATTTAGTGGGTATAAGTCCACATTAATTGAAATAGCCCACTTTATTTGAAATGATCTATGCCTAAATGGTTTGAAATAGTCCAATTTATTTAGAATATTAAAAATTTATTTTTAAAGAAAATTTTCTCCACTCCACTTGACTAGGTATAATTTCAAATTATGTAAAATAACCTAATTCATTCAAAATGATCTATACCCAAATGATTTGAAATAGTTCAATTTATTTAGAATATAAAAAAAATATTTTTGGATAAAATTTTCTCCACTCCACTTTAGTGGGATAAGTCCAGATTATTCAAAATAGTCCTTTTTAAATAATTGGGGTCATGACCAAGATGGATCCATTGGACCTAACTAAGGGGTCTCTTATCATAATAACATTATTAGAGAGGATTTCAAAGCCTCTAGTCAAGCAAAACCATGTAATAACTCTAGTTAGGTCCTATGTTTTCATATTCACAAAGTATAAGCAAAGTAAAGTAAAATATAATCTAGTGCTCACCAAAGCTTGTGGCATAAAGTGGGGGTAATAAATATAAAAATTAAACATGAATAAAATATATAAACTTAAGCCAATGTATAGGAAATCTTAATCCATAGGAGAGAAGTACAAATGCTAACAAATGTGAATTTATCTACATCAACAAGGAGGAACAAAGTTAGGAATAATTACCTTTGAAGAGAAACCCATCAACCCTCAATCTCTCCCTTGGCTAAGGTGCTTTGAAAGAGGTTGTTTTGGTATGTAATTATAATAAGGATAAATTATTTCTAGGCTACACAACTCTATGAATCCAAAAGACTTCTCTACAAGATAAGATTCATATCTCCAAGTGTAGTATTTAAACCCTGCATAATGATCCTCAAGTATAATGGTGAAAAGAAGATGTGAAATATATGATGTTATCCTCCTCTTCATAATAAATGGCATAAATATATGTGTATAAATGAATCTAACATTAAACCTTTACAAAAGTTTAACTGATAGTGTTGGCCCAATTCGATCTTGTATAATTAATTAATAAAATCAAGTTAGGTCCTAGATAAGGCTGACCTAGACTCGTAATGTGTTGATATTAGTTTGAATACAAGGTTTACCTAGGCCACAATTGTTTGGTAAATGTTAAAAAGTAGTTTTGGCTTAAATAAGGGATGAATAAGACAGTGAAATGCTTGGAAGAGTGTGTAAGGGAGGTGTCAAAGTTCATGAAAGTGTATAGGATAAGTTTGTTTTTATTTTAAGTTGTGGTATAAGGGAAAAAAATCTTGTTAATCACCAATGGTGTACCCACTCATTTCCTAATGTACCCTTTAAGGCATGCACTTAGAGAGATTGAGATTTGATAGGTTCTCACAAGAGAGAAAGCATCAATAATTGATAATGTTTGAAAATATTATGTGTATATAAAGACCACTTGATGTTCAATATCCAATGTCACTATATGGTTTTTAATTTCTTCTCTTATGTTTTTTTATTTGTCCCATTCTAATTTTCCATCTACACTTAGAAGGGTATTTTTATAGTAAATTGCTAGGCATAGTAGTAGAGATCCATATCAAAAATCTTGCTTACCTCTCTTAATTTTTTATATATGTTGAAATTAAATTGATCTAAAAGGCCTTGAAAAAGGTTGTATTTTTTATTCATTACCATCATATCAAACACCATCATTTATCTCCTATGACTCATGACATCTTTCATATTGGTAAATTATACCTTCTAATCACTACCTTTACTGCACGCGCGCGCACACACACACACACACACACACACACACACACACACACACACACACACACACACACACACACACACACACACACACACACACACACACACACACACACACACACACACACACACACACACATAATGTAATCTTGATGGATGTTATATTGATGCCACATGTAGTTTGAAGCACATATAGGTATCATGCAATGTTTTTTACTTTTTTAAAACCCTTTCTCTCATATTTTTATATATTTTTTCCTTCAAAATGTTTTTTACTTTTTTAAAACCCTTTCTCTCATATTTTTAGATATTTTTTCCTTCATTAATCAGCTTAATTACCCTTTCAATGTCATGGGCAGTAATTAGATGAGGTTGTTTTAGGAATAAAATCCTAGTTTGTATGTAGATAAGAAAGATTATGATGGTGGTGTATACTATGAAGAAGTATAGGAATTTTTCCCAGACATATAACTTCCTTTTTGGATGGATCTTGTTTTTTAGTTCCATTCCCAATTATTATTCTCTAGTAATTGGTGAATCAATTCCTCATAGTCTGCCTTTATCTGAGAGTGGTTGATTTTGATTGTATGCACATCAATGTATTTAAAGGTGTCATATAGGTTCCCCACTACATATGGTAGTTTTGAGAATGATCCTTTAGGGTTTGGTGTTAATATTTCCATGGTTACATGGTGTGCCTTAGAGATCAAGAGTTTTTTATGGTCAATAATGAGTGGGGCATCCTTTTTTGTTTCTCTCTTTTGTGTTGTATATTACTTAGTTGTAAATGTTGTTAGAAATGTTTTTGTAGAGTTTTGGTGCTTCCAAGTTTTTATGAATTGAAAAGTGGTGATGGTTTGTTTATATGTTTTTAAATAGTTTTGGAGGTGATGGTAGAGTGGAGTGATATATTTTTCTAATTTCATAGTGATCACACATTTTATTATTCACTAAGTTGGTAGTATTTCGTGGTTGAATGTGACTTAAAAATTTCTTATCCATCCCCTAAATTTTTTTCACTTCCTATGTGTTATTAATGTCATTGTTTCATGTTTTATCCATTTTCTCTATTGACATCATGTGTATTAATTATCCACTGGTTGTTTATGATTTTATTTGATTTGGTTTTATTCTTTTTTACTTGATGTGATTTGTGTATTTTCCTAGGGAGTTGTAGCCTATTAACCTACCTAATACTTATATGTCTAGCATAATAGACTATGACATCCTTACTTAACTTTCCAAGTGGGTTTTTATAGTACAACTTCCACTATCTCATATTTTTATTATCTAAAAGTTGTCATTAAACTATTTTCAACTTGGGATTTTTTTTTAGATGATATTAGTCTATATTTAAAAACATATCATATTCTTATAGGACATTATATATTTTGATGTGGGATTCATTCACAAATCCTTATCCTTAACTCCTATGAGTGTTGTTAGTTTCACTAATCTGGTGGGTAGAATTATTTTGATCATATATGGCACTAAAAATTGAAATTTTAGTTTTCAAAGATTATTTTACTTACTTCCATATATTAACACACATTCCCATTCAAAAAAATCTTTATTTTTACAATGGTGTTCATGCCAAGCTTTTTGGAGGCATTTTTCTTGGGTTTGGTTGTATGTCACAATAAATATTTTCTCATTGAGATGTTCCAATTGGATGACGTGTTCATGTACTAATGTATCTTCATTAATCTAGAATGACACTGCTGTTATTAAGCTCAATAATATAAACTCCATTAGTACCATAACTTCTAGTCCATATACCAACTATAATGGGTTGTATTTTATTAATCATATATATGTAGTGTGGTATGCCTATAATATCACATGTATCCTTAAGTACCAATCCATATAATTAAAATTACATGTTTTTATGAGTAATTATTCTAAGAAATTTTTAAAATACTCAGCCATACCATTTAATTTTGGTTGATATTGAGTGATTTTATTATGGTTAATAAGAAAATGTTTAAGTAGGTTTGTTATTGTGGAACCTATGAAGTGTTTTCCTTGGTCACTAGTAATATTCAATAGGAAACCAAACTGTATAATGATGTTTTCATAGAGTATTTTTAATGGTTTGTTTACACTAGCACCTTCGATGGATATGTGTTTTTCCCATCTTGTTAAATCTTTCATTCCATGATGATGAATCTGACCTGATATTGTCTTATCACACACTTGATGGGGCCAATGAAATTGATATCCCATTTCTAAAATGGGAAGAAGGAAAAAATATGTCTCAATAACATATCATCTTGTGTATTTTGTTTTCCCACTTGTAAAATATCACATTTTATGCATAGATGTGTGCATCTTTGATTAATGTGGGCCACCATAAGCCTACCATCATTTTTTTTGGTTCCTTCACCGCCATTGTGCCCATCAATAATTATTTCATGAGCCTCTTGTAGTATGATTTCTTATTCATGTTGGAGTACTAACTTAATTAATACTTCATCTTTACCTTTTTTGTATAATTACTTTGATGAGTGTAAAATATAATGATTGAATTATTAGTTTCTTTATGTCTATTTTGGAAATATTTTTTTGGAAATTCTCTTGTTACAAAAATTGTGCTATAGTTTCTATTTATTTTAGAGCTATCTAAACATGAAATAAATGAGAACCTAGGAAATCATCATCAATGTCACCTTGGTCTTCCATATTATAAATCTTAGATAAGTAATCCAAATCATTATTTAGTTTTCTTGGTTTTACTATGATATTGAATTCAAATTCTTAGAAGAGCATCAACCATATACATATGTGGCCTTAGAAATTTGGTTTATTAAATATATAATTCAATGGTTCATGATCCATGTATTAAAAAAATGGGGCAACAATAAATTAATACCAAAAGTTTTGAAGATCAAATATCATTGTTAATGTTTCACGTTCTGTGGTAGAGTAGTTTTGCCCAACTTTAGCTAGTTTGTGGCTTGCAAATGAGATTGGATGGTTTATGTTGTTTCATGGTTGTCCCAATACCATGCCTATTATTTTTATATAATCATCTAAATGTCTATGGAATGAAAATTTCTAATCAGGTAATATTAGTATGGGTGCATTCAATATTTTTGTTTTTAGTGTCTCAAATGCCTCTTAGTAGTCCTTATTCCAGTCTATGATATTATTATTATTATTATTATTATTTAGTAATTATTTAATGGGTGAGCTTATCATGACGTACACTTAAATTAATTTTTTGTGGTAACTTATGTACCCTAGTAAGGTTCCAACTTCATTTTATTTCTTTAGAGGTATAAAATTGACTATTATTGTAGTTCAAATGTCCAAACAGTATTTCAAATGGTGTGAGAAACACATGTTGTTTAGGTTTAGTGTAATCTATAATACATGGTTAATGCCCAGTTTTTTTTCCTAAAACCCATGTATTTTTTATTTCAATTTTGTTTATTTATTCACTATGGTTACTTAATGTTTAAATATTTTAATTTGGTCAAAGTACAATTAGAGTGTAACACACACAATTATTATAAACTTTATTTAATACACTTTTTTTTTCACCATGAGGCCTATCTAATATTAGAATATAAAGATAAAAGGTTAAAATCAAATCAATAATTAATATCCTAATTAAGGAAGTGAGAGAAGTCACATTATTAAGAAGTACTGAATTATAATTTCTCAATTTAAATAATCACAAATTTATTCACACATAGCCCAAACAACATTCAAGGGGAATGAAATGAGCTTGAAAAATAATTAATTAACATAGGGTTATCAATTTAAGTCTCACCAAGGGAGAGTCATATAACACTATACAAATCTACTCTTAAGGTACCCATGATAATAAAACCAACTGATTTAAAGTAAAATGGTTGAAAATAACCACATGATGATCAAATTCAAATTTAAATTAAGATTAAACATATATATCTAACCAAATATGTATGATCCCAACATGAAGGAAGATGAAAAACACCCCTAACCTAGCATAAGAACCTAGACTTGATGCCCCCAACACAAAATAGGCAACCTACATATCAACTCCATGGAATCATGGTCTAATGTAGTTCTCCTTACACTTATGATGGCCTGCTCCATGAGACATCATTGATGAATAATATTTGATGATCTAAGCCAATAAGGGAACTAATACATCACTCAGGTGAGCTTCTAAATATATACTTGTATACTGTAATGAATGACACATCTTAAGGTCATCAATCAATATCTACGACATCCCAAGGTGTATGTGCTTACCCAAACACTTCCACACAATGTTAGAATAATAATTGGGGGTGAATAGGAACTTATATTCTCTTATTAAAACATAATCAATGACTCAACAATATCTAAATTAAATTACTTAGAGAAACTCTATCTCCTACGGTAGAGAAAAAGCTCAAACCTCAATAATTAGCATGTATCACTATTCATAGTAGATGATCAACTAAGGAAACCATGATAATAAAATTGATGATAAACACATGCACAAGTGAGAATACCATACCATTCATGATTAAGAAATCATACTAAAAATTAGATACTTTGAGAACATATTCTAATACACTCAAGTTAGTTATAGTTTCCCACATTAAGAAGAATCTTAAGGATTAGTTTCCCAATCCCAGCCACTCCCCAAGCCACCTACATATCTATGGTTATCCCATCAAATGTAGAATCATTGATATTTAGTTTATCCATTCCTAAATGAGTTATATTTTAGATGTGAAGACAATCGACCTTCACCAATCAACTATATGACTAAGCATAGCATCATTACCCCTTGTGGGTAATCCTGTGGCCACTAGTTGACCCAAGTGAAACTAAGAAATAATAAGAATTAAAATTACCTCCCTACATATGGGAAGTATACACATGCACAAAAATAATATTGAATGCTAAAACCAAGACTCATTCCAATTTTACAAACCAAAAAGACTTCATGTGGGTCCTATCCTATGTCTACTCACTAACAACTAAGGTTAGACACAAACATTTACAATTGTGATCCAAAATTTGAACTAAGGAAATAAGTATAAAAAGGAAAGAAAATAGTGTGGAGTATCCACAAACTCAAATTATAAATGATGAAAGGTACTA